>UESW01003853.1:209757-251592 GCA_900491605.1 Calamus simplicifolius | reverse complement strand
TATCTTTTTTTTTTTATACAAACGGATGCTCATACTAATTTAATACGAGTCAATTTAAATAAATTAAAAAATAATATTTATTTAAAAATAAAAATCACTCATATCATCATTCAATTTGTAGCAGAATTAATTTTTTAATAGATATAATTATTGATGCTCGGTCACCTTGCACTGACGTCTTTGAGCGTCAGTTGTTACTCTAGGGATCTTCAGAATCCTGCAAGAAATTCCGTAACTGAAGATTTTAGTTATAGGATCCTCTGACGCCCAAGTTAGCAACCAGGAATACAACAGTAGTTTTTCAGAAGAGAAAATGTATGTGGAAGAAGTGGGTTGTCTTTGGTTCAAAGAAGAAAATCCCCCCTTTCTAATTGCTCTTACCTCCCTTTTTATTGGCCTCTCTCTTCGCTGAGGTCCCAGTATCATGACACGTCAGCACTCTTTACAGATAGAATGTTAAAGCTGGTCGGATTGGATTCACGTCCATTATTCTGACATCATCAATGTTTTTCCACAAATAATCGGCTTTTAATGCTCATTTAGCTAGAGTCATTAAATTCTATTGATGACTTTTTGGGCCTTGGCTTTTCTGCCTTGATTGATACTTTATGGCAGGTAATCACCTGATTTAGCTAGAGTCATTAAATTCTTTTGATGACTTTTTGGGCCTTATGGCTTTTCTGACTCGAAGTGATTGATACTTTATAACAGGTAATCGCCTTTTGATGCTTATTTAGCAAGAGTCATTAAATTTTATTGATGACTTTTTGGGCCTTAGTGGCTTTTCTACTCGAAGTGATTGATAGTTTATGGCACGTAATCGTCTTTTGATGCTTATTTAGCCAGAGTCATTAAATTCTGCTGATGACTTTTGGGCTGGGATCCTCTGAGGAGGGTGTCTGAATTGATGTCTCTTATCTTGTCAAATCTGTGAGGTTTTAGAAGAAGATTCAAGCCTAAAACCGGCCCTGGGTCCGCCTAGGGGCCGAGCGCCATCGAGGCCGCCTAGGTTGGGCCCTGGGGCCGCCTAGGGGCCGGGCGCCGTCGAGGCCGCCAAGGACTAGCCCTAGGGCCGCCTAGGGGCTGGGCGCCGAGGCCGCCAAGGACTGGCCCTAGGGCCGCCTAGGGGCCGAGCACCGCCGAGGCCGCCTAGGGGCCGGGCACCGCCGAGGACTGGCCCTAGGGCCGCCTAGGGGCCGGGCGCCGTTGAGGCCTCCTAGGACTGACCTTGGGGCCGTCCAAGGGCCGAGCACCATCGAGGCTGCCTAAAACTGGCCTTGGGGCCGTCTAGGGGCCTATTATCATCGAGGCCATCTAGGACTGGCCCTGGGCCGTCCAGGGGCCGAGTGCCATCGAGGCCGCCTAGGATTGGCCCTGGGGCCATCCAGGGGCCGAGCATCGTCGAGGCCGTCTAGGACTGGCCCTGGGGCCACCTAGGGGCCTATTATCGTCGAGGCCGCCTAGGACTGGCCCTAGGGCCATTCTATCTTCTTGTCACGTGGCTTCTGTTAGCCACATCGGACTGAGCACTATTTTATCACGTGGCTTTTACTGGCCATATCATATGATCTGGTCATGTGGCTTCTGCTAGTCACATCGGATCGAGCACTGTTTTATCACGTGGCTTTTACTGGCCACATCATATGATCTAGTCATGTGGCTTCTGCTAGCCACATCGGACCGAACACTGTTTTATCACGTGGCTTTTATTGGCCACATCATATGCCCCCCCGCTCTTGAGTCTTGGTCCTCATGTGCGAAGCACTTGCCAAGAGAAAGGAGTGCAAAAAATTCTTGTATAATTAGGTTTAACGCGCCACGTCCTATTAATGATGGGTGTGCGCTTCTAAGGAGATTAAGAATCCTTTTATTATTTAAAAGAAACGCCTCGAGATTGACAAGGAAAGAGTTTACGTACTTAAATTACCCTGACAGCTCTTTTTGCTGGGGGAAATGTATTCCACTTATGGGTTAGTGACACTTGGGCCACGATTCGGTGCTTGCCGCTTCGCTCTTCATGATGGGCGGGGTCTCCTAAATCAGAGAAGTTAACATTATCCCGTCCATCCCCTTTGTCTTCCATCACTTCTACGTTCTTCTTGCTTCTCGTCCCTCCTCCAAGCACCGAGCTTCCCTTTGCTTCTTTCCTTCCGTTTCAAGGTTAGTTTCTTGGTTTTCCTTGTATGTTTCTTTCTTTTCGATGGATCCCCAGATTGATAGAAAGGGTAAGGGGCCTTTAGTCGAACCATCTAGGGAAGAGATTCTCGAGGCTCGTCGCCGTGCTCTCGGTGGGGTCTCTATTCCCAATCGTTCTGAGGCTGTTAATCCATCCTCCGGCGAGGTCCCTTCGGGCGAAATTCCCTCGAGCAAGGTTCCCTCAGGCGATGTCCCTCCAAGCAGGATTCCTTCTCCCGCGGCTAGGGCCACCACTCCGACTCCTAGGGTTTCGCCTCCACCATCCCATTCGGTATCTCCCACTAGATCCACCTCCGTGGGCCCAGGGGGGATATGCTCCATCTTGAAAGAGCAGGACATAAGGAGGATTAGAGTCCGGAATAATGTTCCTGACAGTGTCTGTTTGTCCGTCCCTTGGTACGGCGACAAGGTGACTTATGGCCAAGGAGGAGGAGTCGCCCTTTATGAAGAATTCCTCAAGAGTAGGCTCCGCCTCCCTCTCCACTCCTTCTTTTTAAATCTCTTAGATATGTATAACCTAGTTCCTGCGCAATTGACCCCAAATTCTATCCGAATTATATACACATTCATAGTGCTTTGCCATTTTTATGGTGCCCCTGCTCGAGTTTCTCTCTTTCGAGCTTTGTATAAACTTAGAAACTCCTCCAAGAGTGGCTGGTGGAGTTTTGCCTCCCGTCCCAAGAGGGTACTCAAGTTGGACTTACCCTCGAAGGTTAAAGAGTGGAAGTTGCGTTTCTTTTATGTCCATGGTGAGGGGGTGAAGACGTCTTGGAGTTATCCTGACACCAGTCTCAATAAAAATTCCACCATAGAGGAAAGGGATCAAAGACTTTTCGAGGCCCTCCTGTCCTCTGTCGTCCCTCTCTGTGCAGAGCTGCTATCGGAGGGCAACCTTCGCAAGGCTTTAGCAGCGCCGGTGGTAGCCTCACCGATATCTGGTGAGCGTCACCTTCCTCGGCCATTGGCCATAGCTCCTTGTCCTTCCTTTTATCCTTCGGTTGGCTTGGACACCTCAACCCTTCTAAGGATCAGGTCTCCGAGGCGAAACGTCTTGGGATGAACCCGAGCGTTATAGTATTTCTCAGCTCGCTGGTGGAAAATGGCCATCCTAAGCCATGCCAGATCTCGGGTTTCATCGATGAAGTCCAGATTAGCCTTCAACTGATCAAGGTTTTCATTCTCCTTATACGCTTCTACTCGGGTGCTGGGAAGGCCAATCTCCATCGGGATGACCTCTTCGGATCCAAAGATGAGGCTAAAGGGAGTCTCTCCCATAGAGGACCTGGGAGTTGTGTGATACGCCCATAATACACTTGGAAGCTCCTTCACCCATCTGCCCTTTGATTCATCTAACTGGGTTTGGAGTCCTCGAAGGATAGTGCGATTCATGACCTCTGCCTCTCCATTAGATTGGGGGTGCCCGATAGAAGTAAACCTATGACAAATGCCTAGCTCGGCACAAAAAGCCTTGAATGCTGAGTTGTCAAACTGGCGATAATTATCGGTAATCACAGTATGGGGCAAGCCAAACCGGCGAATGATGGATTTCCAAAAGAACATCCTTGCTTTAGCTTCGGTGATCTTAGCTAGCACCTCGACCTCGACCCATTTAGTGAAATAGTCAATAGCTACTAACAAAAACTTTAGCTGTCCTGCAGCTGGAGGAAAAGGCCCAAGTATATCCATTCCCCACTTAGCAAAAGGCCAAGGGGCAGAGAGTGAATTTAACTGTGAGGCTGGCTGTCGTTGGATATTTGAGTGCCGTTGATAGCTATCGTACTTTCGAACCAACTCGGCGGCATCCTGGCACATCGTAAGCCAGTAATACCCTTGGCGAAGAGCCTTGTATGCTAGCGACTCGCCCCCCACATGATTCCCGCATATGCCTTCATGGATTTCTCTAAGAACATAATCAGCATCCGCCGGGCCTATGCACTTCAGAAGAGGATGAGAAAAAGACTTCCTGTATAAACAACCATCTATTAATACAAACTTAATTGATCTTTTCTTGAGCAGCCTAGTTTCTGCAAGGTCAGTGGGGAGAGAGCCGTCAGTAAGGTAGCTAGTGTAAGCATCCATCTAAGTCGGCTCTTGTATGATTGGTACAACTTCCTCTACGGAATCGATACTGGGGCTCTCCAGATGCTCGACATATGCCCTTTCTAGGTAGTCGTCTGCCGAAGTAGCCAGCTTTGATAGTGCGTCGGCCCTGGCATTCTCCCCCCTGGGAATGTAACTGATGGTGAAGTAATCTAATGAGGAGATTAACATCTTAACCTTACTAGACATAATAGGGTCACGAGCCTTGAACTCTCCAGTGATGTGTCTGGAGACGAGCTGGGAATCAGTGAAGGCTCGAATATGCTTTATCCCGATCTCTCGAGCAAGCTTGATTCCGGCCAACAGGGCCTCGTACTCAGCTTGATTGTTGGTAGCCTTAAAGAGGAAATGGAGGGCGTACCCAAAGACCATTCCCTCCAGACTCGCCAAGATGAGGCCTGCCCCGCTTCCTTGGGAATTGGAGGCACCATCAACATGGAGAATCCAAGCCTTTTCCAAATCCTCCTCAGCTACCGGGCACTTTTCAGGGGCATCGTTGTCTTGCTCGTCAATCCAGGTGCATTCTACTAAAAAATCCGTCAACACTTGGGATTTAAGGGCAGGTCGAGCCTGAAATGAAAGATCGAATTCTTCCAGTTTAATAGCCCACTTTGCTAGACAGCCCAAGGTGTCAGGTCGAGCCAAAATAGATTGGAGAGGTTGGTCTGTAAGCACCACTATCTGGTGCGCCTGGAAATATGGTTGGAGATGCTGAGCAGAAACAACCAAGGCAAAGATAATCTTCTCCATTCGGGAATATCGGACCTCTGCATCGTGAAGCACCTTGCTAGTGTAGTAAATAGGCTTCTGCACTCCATCCTAGTCGAGCCAAACTATAATGGAGCTAACTGCTTCCGATGTGGTGGCTAGATAAACAAAGAGCTTCTCTCCCTCCTTAGGCTTCGACAGTAACAGTGGTGTAGACAAGAACTCCTTTAATTCTTCAAAGGCTCTTTGGCAACTGTCTGTCCACTCGAAGCCATCAACTTTGCGCAGGGCCTTAAAAAAGGGTAAGCACCTCTCCACCGATCTAGACAGGAATCGGCTCAAAGCAGCTATTTTCCTGGTGAGTCGCTGCACTTTCTTCTTATTGACCGGCCGCCGCATACTGAGAATGGCTTGAATCTTTTCCGAATTTGCCTCGATTCCTCGCTGGGTTACTAAGAAACCCAAGAATTTTCCCACATTGACACTGAAGGCACACTTAAGGGGGTTAAGCTTGATTTGATGACTTCGGAGATTGTCAAATGTCTCTTCCAAGTCAGCGACATGGTTAGAGATGTGGGTGCTCTTGGTCAGCATATCATCCACGTATACCTCCATGTTTCGTTCGATTTGGTCCTTGAAGACCTTATTCATCAACCTTTGGTAAGTGGCTCCGACGTTCTTCAATCCGAAGGGCATTACTTTAATAGTAAATGCCTTTCTCCATAATAAAAGAAGTATTTTTTTCATCTACCGGGTCCATCTTTATTTGGTTATAGCCGGAGAAGGTATCCATGAAACTCAGGAACTCATGTCCGGAGGTGGAGTCCACCAGCTGGTTGATCCGTGGCAAAGGAAACTGTCTTTGGGGCATGCCTTGTTAAGATTAGTGAAGTTAATGCAGATTCGCCAACTTTCACTCGCCTTCTGGACCATAACCACATTTGCTAATCAACTCGGGTATTGAGCCTCTCGAATGTGGCCGACGACTAATAGTTTATTGACTTCTTCATCTATAGCTCGCTACCGCTCAGGGGTGAAACTTCTCTTCTTTTGGCGGACGGGTCGATACTTGGCATCAATGTTGAGCTTGTGAGTTATCACCTCCGAAGGAATGCCGGGTATGTCTGAAGCGGACTGTTGCTACTAAATCACTAGCAAGTGCACTAGTCGCTCAAGTAATATAATGATGAATAGAGTATCGTCCCACGAAGACTAATTAATGACTACTAGTATTATACTAAGTTCCATTATCTAATCAATCAAAACAATATTATAAGAATTAAATTAAATCCTAAAATTAACTAAAGTTACCAATTGAAATAAGGATTAAAAATGCAATTAACAAAAGCACTAGAATATGCACTTCTTCTAGCATATTTAATGTATTATAACATGCTTCATTTCAATTAAAAGATCTCATATCATGCACCGGCGTAATTCCCTATTGCGATGAATGGGCTCTCTCGAGTTATCACTCAACTATAATTAAATAATTAATTAATATATCTCTATACTAATTAATCACTTAATTATGCTTTAAGTTCAATGGAATTCCCTAATGAAACTTTATCCTCTAAAATCTCATTACCAAATAAATTATAAGGTCATATCTCTATGCCTTACAATCCATTGTCTTAATTGTTTATCCATTCATATAGCTCTTTCTCAAGTTACATACATGAATTAAAATCAATAAGGAGTTGATCAATCTCCCTAAGCATTAAGAACACAATTAAGACATACATGAACATAAGACTTAATTGAAATGGAAACACATCATATATACGTCAACATACTAGAATCCATACATATTCTAGTGGAGAATGTTTAGTTCCCCATGAAAACAAAGAAACTGATTACATAGATGGAAGTATGAAACATTGTTTTCAAAGAAGGAAGGAAATTACAACCAAGATGAACTTTGATCTTCAATCCTACTTCTTGATTCCTTGATCCTTTGTTTGTGCTTGTTTCTTGTCACTTTTTCTCCTCCAAAAATCTCTGCAATTCTTCTCTCCAAAGACCCTTTATATCCCCCTCTTCATGTGTCAATTAACCTCCAATAACTTCCCCGAAATGGTTGGTTATTGGAAGTTATTTCAATTTCACCACCAAATATCATGGCTGTGAAATCTGGTGGTGATATCTGCTGGGAATTCACCACCAGATTTCATGGCTGTGAAATCAAGTGGTGATATTTAAATGGTGAAAATTTCTACGTAGGATAATTGTTGAGAATTTCACCACCAATTATCATGGCAGTGAAATCTGGTGGTGATATTTGCTCTTTTTCTCCAATTTGCACTTTGATCCTCCAAATTGCAGAATCTTTAATTCTTTCCTGAAATAGCACAAAAATCAATACCAAGTCCTCAAATTATCAAAATAAAATAATGAAATAAAGTATAAATTATATGCATAATTTATACTTATCACGGACCATGCGAAAATATCTGATTTAGCCCACAAGAATGCAAGGAGTTCATTTTTCATCTTCAAAGGAAGAAGCTCACCAATTTGCACAGTTTTTGCAGGGTCATCTCCCAATGGGTAAGATAACAGACGCTCAGCCGATTCTGCTCTCCTTTCAGACTCCCTGGGGTCAAACAACATCGGGGTAAGGGAGCCACCATATTCTGAGGGCTAGGAGCCATGTGATAGCACAACTGTATGATGTTCTGCTCCCCGTACATCTCTCTGACTCCCTGATTAGTAGGGAACCTCACCAGCCGACGTCTGGTGGATATAATTGCATCCAAGAGATTCAAGCCTGGTCGGCTGAGGATGGCGTTGTAAGCTAGTGGCACTCGGGCCACCAGGAATCTCATTAGGACTATGCTTTGATAGGGTGGCGATCCCGCTGTGACAGGTAAAGTAATCTCGCCCTCCACTTTGACAGAATCTCCCATGAAGCCGATGAGAGGTGCGGCCACAGATGATAAAGAATTAGGGGAAAGACCCATACGAACAAAAGCATCATAAGAAAGTATGTCTGCTGAGCTTTCACTATCTACAAGTATTCTTTTTACAGGATGCTTAGTGATCGTCATGGAGACGATTACACTATCATCATTCGAATGATCCCTTCCCCCTAACTCCCTTTCAGAATAGGGATTTACATCTTCTATCCCCTCGTCTCCCATTTGTCTCTTGGTGGATGAAGTCGCGCCCCATGAAAGCATGCCCACTGTCCGTTCCGTTGGAGTATTGTCAACGTCGGCCTGAGCAGGCGGGATCCCCATCAAAGGTGGGGTGATCGGAGCTCCTTTCTTGATAAATTTTTCAAGGTAGCCCTGCTGAATGAGCTCCTCGATGGCACGCTTCAAATTGCGGCATTCATCCGTGTCATGGTCATAGTCCCTGTGGAAACGGTAGTAGCGACTTCGGTCACGGGCGACACCTGCCCTCAGCAAAGGGGGGCGTCGGAGATAAGGCTCACCTTCAATCTCCATAAGAATATGAGATCTCGGGGCAAGGAGGGGTGTATAACTCCCTTCTTCAATAGGTAGGTTCTGGCGCCGATTATCCGGTCGGCACGGGGGTTCAGGCTTCTTAGGAAGGAATTGACTTGGTACTTCTCGGGCTGGCTTCTTGCCGGCTACTCTGTCAGCATATCTCCGGGTGTGGTCAGCCTCATCAGCACAGATATACTTGTGCGCCTGGTCCAGGATCTCAGCATAAGAGCTAGGTGGTCTTTTATCCAGGGAATAAGTGAAGCGAGAGGATCGAAGCCCCCGCTTCAAGGCCAAAGTGGCCACAACATCATCCAAATGATATACCTCAAGGGCCGCCGCCTTAAACCGAGCTATGAAATGTTTTAGTAGCTCGCCCTCTGTTTGCTGCACAGATAAGAGGCTGTCCGCTATCCAGTGGATTTTACGGTAGACATCGAACTGCGCCAAAAAGGCCTTCTCCAATTGCTGAAAAGAGTCGATGCTGCACTGGAGCAGCCGAGAGTACCAGGTGCGGGCGACATTCCGAAGAGTAGCAGAGAAGGCGATACATAATAAGGCATCAGTGGCTCCTTGGACTTTCATAAGGGATTTGTAGCTTTCCAGATGGTCCAAGGGGTCTGTGGTACCATCATATGGGTCTAGCTGGGGGAGACGGAACCGGCGGGTATGTGTTCCTCCATGACTCGGCAGGTGAGAGGGGGGCGCGAATCGTATTCCACCCCCGAATGGTCATGAAGCTTTTGGCTAAGCTCCTCCAGATGCCGATTTTGCTCCTCCAAGCGCCTCTCCACCCGGTCGTTGATGTCCTTGCCCGTCGATTCGGATGACGAAGAGGTAAGATAATGAGGTCGGCAGTGATAAGAATCTTGAGGCTCCTTCCCTCTCCGGTGCCCATAACCGCCGGAGTGGAGAGTAGGGGACCGAGACCTCTTAAAACTTCCTGGTGAAGGTGCCTAGATGGAATTTGGGGATGGGGGCGTTCTTTCTGGGAAGACCTTATGTGCACCGACTATTGACTAGTCAGGGTAGCAGTCTGTGGTGGTGCAGGAAATCCAGATTGCGATGTGCGGCGGTAGGTTGCTGCTCTTGTAACTCACGGACCATCCTAATCAGAGCTTGGACTTGCTGAGTGAGATTAACCAACTGCTCATGTGGGGTGGTTGATATTGATGGTGATGAAGAAGCAAGGAAGTCGGCATCTACTGGATTCGTCTGAAGGGGATGCCCCCCAGCGGAACTAGAAGAAGCTTCCTGAACATGCGTTGGTTCCATCAAATATTCAAAAAGATACCACGCCCCCTTCCTGGTGCACCAATATGTTGATGTCGGGTCACCTTGAGCTGGCATCCTTGAGCATCAGTTGTTACTCCAGGGATCTCCAGAATCCTGCAAGAAATCTCATAACTGAAGATTTCAGTTATAGGATTCTCCGACGCCCAAGTTAGCAACCAGGAATACAACAGTAGTTTTTCAGAAGAGAAAATGTATGTGGAAGAAGTGGGTTGTCTTTGGCTCAAAGAGGAAAATCCCCCCTTTCTGTTTTCTCTTACCTCCCTTTTTATCGGCCTCTCTCAACGCAAAGGTCCCAGTATAATGACGCGTCAGCACTCTTTACAGATAGAATGTCAGAGCTGGTTGGATTGGATTCGCGTCCATTATTCCGACATCATCAATGTTTTTTCAGGAATAATCGGCTTTTAATGCTCATTTAGCCATAGTCATTAAATTCTATTGATGACTTTTTGGACCTTAGTAGCTTTTCTGACTTGAAGTGATTGATACTTTATGGCAGGCAATCGCCTTTTGATGCTTATTTAGCCAGAGTCATTAAATTGTATAGATGACTTTTTGGGCCTTAGTGGCTTTTCTGACTCGAAGTGATTGATACTTTATGGTAGGTAATCGCCTTTTGATGCTTATTTAGCCAGAGTCATTAAATTCTATTGATGACTTTTTGGGCCTTAGTGACTTTTCTGACTTGAAGGTAATCGCCTTTTGATGCATATTTAGCCAGAGTCATTAAATTCTACTAATGACTTTTGGGCTGGGATCCTCTGAGGAGGATGTCCGAATTGACGTCTCCTATCTTGTTAAATCTGTGAGGTTTTGGAAGAAGATTCATGCCTAGAACCGGCCCTGAGGCCTCCTAGGGGCCGAGCGCCGCCGAGGCCGCCTAGGGGCCGAGCGCCGCTGAGGATGCCTAGGACTGGCCCTAGGGCCATCCAGGGCCGGGCACCGTCGAGGCCGCCTAGGATTGGCCCTTGTTAAAAGTCCTTGTTTCCACTTCTTTGTAAAGCTCCTTTATTACACTAACTGTTTTTTGTCGTTAGAGGAAGTTAATGCATTAAGAAACCGTTTAATGTGCAGGTAACTTCCTTAGACCAAAACAGTTATGACATTCTGGGAGTCATAACTGTTTAGAGTTTAGTGTTTTGTAGCACGAATGTCATACTCTTTTAACTAGGATGTTATAACTTATGAACTGGGGTGTCATCAGATTGTTTTGGCGGCCTATATTCCCCGTTATTTCCTTTTCATATAGCTCTAGTGTCGTCATTTCATAACTCGGGTGTCCTACGATTTTCTGTATTCAGTTTCAGCTAGGGTGTCCCAATATGAGAGCTAGTGACGGTTGGGGCGTGGCTTAACGGTTGCATCCCGGGTGTCGTTATATAAGAACTGGGGTGTCGAAGGTTTGTAACTGCAGTGTCATAATGTTTTCCTTGGGTGTCGTAAGGCTGGGGTATCGTTGGATTATTTCTAAGGTGTCGTAAGTTCTCTATAGCTAACATTTAGAGCTAGGGTGTCGTCATTTGACAGCTCGGGTGTCGTAGGTTGTTTTCTATGGTGTCGTCATGTCTACAGCTATCCCTGGGGTGTCGTAAGATGTTTTCTAGGGTGTCGTATGTTGTTTTCTCATGTGTCATAGGCTGTTTTAATCATGAGTGTAACTTTGTTGCTATCCGGGGGTGTCATAGCGTTTCAATCGTCATAAAAGCTACGACACCCCAGATTTATTGTTAAGACACTGTAGTTACAAGCCTACGACACCCTTGCTCCAAACGAATGCTGAAGAAAAGCCTCGCGACATCGTGGGAGAAAATCGGTCGAAAATCAGTGATGACACCCCAGGAAAAAAGTCAGGAGTATTGCGACACCCAAGTTAAAATAATAAGACACCTCTGTTAAACAAATAACACACCCCAGTTATGCTCAGCCAAAAATCCTTCGCGACACCGCAGTTCAAACAGCACGACACCCTAGTGACAACGCTACGACACCAGTGCTTATAATCTTACAACACCCAAGGAGGAATTCGGCCAAAAATCATTTGTGACACCGCAGTTGAAACGTTACGACACCCTAGCGGCAAAGCTACGACACCCATGCTTATAACCTTCGCGATCTTCGTTTGTTGCTTTCCGAGGTGTCGTAGTTTGTTCTCTGGGGTGTCCTTAACTTCTAAAGGGTGTGTCGTGCTTATAACTGACGCTGGAGAGAAGGCCCACGACACCCCAAGAGGAATTCGCCCGAAAATCTTTGCGACACCCAAGTTGAAATGTTACGACACCCTAGTGACAATGCTATGACACCCGTGATTATAACCTTCGCGATCTTCATTTGTTGCTTTCCGGAGTGTCGTAGGTTGTTCTCTGGGATGTCTTTAACTGCTAAAGGGGGTGTCGTTATTTTTTATATGGAGTATCGTAAGTTGTTTCATGGGGTGTCGTTAGTTTCTGCCTGAACATTTTTAGCTACGGTATCGTAATATGTGAACCTTGGTGTCGTTAGGCCCTTTTAATGTGTTATGAATGTGTGTCGTAATTTTACAGCTTCGGTGTCATTTTTTGTAAACTGGGGTGTCACGACTTCTGAATTCGGCTGTTGTAACTTCATGTCTTTAACTGTTAATGGGTGTTGTAGTTTTTAACTAGGAAGATGAACCAGGAGCCATTATTCAGATCATAGATGGCATGTATTCCTGGTATATGAGGTTCAATCATAATTGTGTTGTCGTATTTCTTCAAGTGAGGTGTCGTAATTTTTTAACCTTGGTGTCCTAATGCTTTGTCAGGATATATTGATAGCTAAATCTATGGATATCATTGTTCATGACTGTGTGCATATATTTCCACAGACGATGCTGAAATTATGCATCAGAAAGAAATCGAGCACACTGCCGGCCATGTACCTTCACCCATCGCTCCAAAAGAAAGGGTTGATACTGTAGTTCCTCAAACTGAAATGTAATTCAATTCAGCAGATGATGTATATACTTTCTACAATAGATACGCAAAAAGAGTTGGTTTTGGAATCACAACAGTGTGTAGTAGGGCCAACAATAACAAACAACTTTGCTTCAAGCACCTGGCGTGTTGGAGGCAAGGAAAATCTAGACAAATAGAGAAGAGTATGAATCATAGGGATACTGGGAAAGTTGATTGCATGGCATCCATTAAAGTAAGACTGAATGCTACAAGTGGTAAGTGGATATTGGTTGAGGTTTCTCTAGAATATAACCATGGGATGTCCATAACATCAACTGATTATCTACGGTCGCGTAGGAGGATCAGCACACCAGAGAAGGTAGAGATCAGCAATTTACATGCCGTGAATGTTTCGACAACTCAGATATACTCTGCCATAGCAAGGAGAAAAAAAGGCAGAAGACAATTGGATTTCACCGAGAAGGATGCTCGTAATTTTATTTGTCGCGAATGTCAGTCTAAGCTAAAAGAAGGAGATGCTCAATCGATGGTAATCCATTTCACTGAAATGCAACTCAGAAATCCTAATTTCTTCTATACCTTAGACCTCAATGATAATGGTCATCTCAGGTCTGTCTTCTGGATTCATCCAAGGTCAAGATTGGCATGCACATACTTCGGTGATGTTCTAAGCTTTGACTCAACCTACTTGACAAATAGATATCAAATGCCTTTTTGTCCATTCGTCGGGGTCAACCATCATGGACAGTCCACCTTGCTTGGTTGTGCATTGTTATCTGATGAGAGTACTAAGACATATAAATGGTTTTTCAGTCATGACTGGATGCAAATGGTGGTCAAGCACCTATTGCCATAATAACTGACCAAGATAAGGCAATCGAGGCTGTTGTTAAAGAAGTTTTTCCTAACACACAAAATCGATTTTGTCTTTGGCATATATTGAAGAAGATACCTAAAAAGATTGGCCACATTTGCAAAGCAAATCCCAAATTTATGGTTGATTTCAATGAGGCGATATATGATTCATTGACCATACAGTCATTCGAGGAAAGGTGGGCACATGTTATGGAGAAAAATAAAGAATGCAAGGCTATAAATTGGTTCAATGTCCTTTATGAATGTCGGGATAAATGGGTCCTAGTTTACCTAAAGGATACATTCTTCGCAGGTTTGTATGTCATTGTCTTTGGTTCATATTCGCGTTTAACACTTCTTTTTTTGATAAAATTATGTACAGGGATGTCATCTTCACAAAGGAGCGAGGACATAAATCACTTCTTCGATGGGTTTATAAATTCGAAGACTATACTAACGGAGTTCATAGGTAAATACAAAGATGCCTTGGAGAAAAGGTACGAGGCCGAAAATAAGGAAGATAATAGGACATTGCAAATGATTGCTTTCCTAAAGACATCATCACCTTTTGAGAGACAAGCTGCAGGAAGGTATACAAAGTGCATTTTCAAAAAATTTCAGAATGAGATCCTTGAAATGACTGCATCAAATACTAAATTGATCAAGGAAGCTGATAAGTGTTGTGTATATTCTGTAAAGTTGTATGAAAGGATTAAAGTCAATGGAATCGGCAAGGAGATGATCAAAGATTATATCGTATCATACAATAGAAATATTGAGGATGTCCAATGTCAGTGTCGATCCTTTCAGTTCAAGGGTTACATGTGTAGGCATGCCTTGTTGGTTCTTTATCAAAGCGACGCATTTCATTTACCAGATAAATACTTCTTGAAGAGATGATGCAAGGATATGAAATACCAATTCGACGATTTTGACTGCAATACTGTAGGTTGTGATAAAAGCACACGAAAATCATGGTACACAGTGATAATTTTTTATTTAAAATGCCTTAATATATGTTTTCGATAACATTATGTTATTGATTATAGATATAGTTTGCTGAGTCATCGGATGATGAAGCTCGCAGAGATAGCCTCCATGTCTGAAGATGCATTTAATTTAGTGATGGATGGTCTAACACCTATATTTAAAATTGTCGTGGATGCTAACTACGCAACTAAGCAAAGTACAGAGCTTGTAATTCAAGATCCTGAGTAAATTAGGATGAAAGGTCGCACAAGAGAGAACATATTAAAGAGTGGAGTCGAGAAGAAGTAAAAAGATCAAGGAAAAATCTGGTCAAGGCAACCATTGATGCTCCACCAATGCAAAATGAAATAAGAGCTACTTCAAGCAACATGCAGACTTGTATGCAGTCAATTAATACCGGAGAGGACATGGAAAGAATTGTACCACCTTCCGAAACTTTGATGGACGAGTTTGATGCTTATGTATTGAGTCAACTAACACAGGAGCATATATACAACACGGGTGTCGTAACTTTGTAACTCGAGTGTCTTGGTCGCAAATGAAGTGCTTTGTAACTACGGTGTCTTTTTCAGCCAAATGAAGTGCTCATCTCGTCTGCCAAGAAGATTTGATATTTTACGAATACGCTTACACTGTTACGACACCCCAGCTCTCGCCTAACAATACCCTTGCTTTAAAGCGACGACACCCGTGCGGAGACTGTTAAGGCGGGGGAGCGACGACATCGACGATTTTGGATTCTACGATACTCCAGCTCTCGCCAAATCCTACAACATTCCATTTCTCACGAAAGGACACCAAAGCTTTTAGCGCGATGACACCCCAGCTCTGAGCTAACGACACCCTAACTTTAGCGCGATGACACCCGAAAGGCCAAATTCTACGACATCCCATTTCTTAAGAAAGGATACCACTGCTTTAGTACTATGACACCCCAGCTCTCGGCTAACGACACCCTAACTTTAGCTCGACGACACCCGAAAGGCCAAATCCTACGACATTCCATTTCTCACGAAAGGACACCAAAGCATTTAGCACGACGACACCCCAGCTCTGGGCTAACGACACCCTAACTTTAGCGCGACGATGCCCGAAAGGCCAAAACCTACGACATCCCATATCTCAAGAAAGAACACCATTGCTTTAGCGCTATGACACCCTAGCTCTCGGCTAACGACACCCTAGCTTTAGCTCGACGACACTTGAAAGGCCAAATCCTACGACATCCCATTTCTCACGAAAGGACACCAAAGCTTTTAGCGCGATGACACCCTAGCCCTGGGCTAACGATACCCTAGCTTTAGCGCGACGACACCCGAAAGGCCAAATCCTACGACATCCCATTTCTTAAGAAAGGACACCATTGCTTTAGTGCTACGGCACTCCAGCTCTCGGCTAACGACACCCTAACTTTAGCTCGATGACACCTGAAAGGCCAAAATCCTACGACATCCCATTTCTCACAAAAGAACACCATAGCTTTAGTGCAACGATACCCCAGCTCTAGGCTAACAACACCCTAGCTTTAGCGCGACGACACCCGAAAGGTAAAATCCTACGACACCCCTGTTCTCAATTTACGACATTCTAGTTTTCAATTTACGACATCATATATGAAAACTTAAGAAATTGTGAAGTAGAAAAGGCATAAATATGAATAAATTGAGGACACCCCTGTTATCAATATAAAATTTTTGCATTTGCATTAAATCTGAAACAGTGTTAATATGAATAAATTACATTAAATTTTCAATCAAAGAAGAATGAAAAAATTAAGAACAGTTTGTGACAAGGTCGTTGATCTTTTGGTTCAGGCCCTCTCTCAATATCGTCGCAGCTAATTGTCGCCGGTAATCTCTTACTTCCTCCTCCATGAAATCCATCTTCATATCAGGATTGTCTCATCGAGCAAGACATTCCATGTATCTTAAGATAGTATAGGCTGCAATCCAGCAATCCGGCCAGTTGGCTTGAGCAATCCAAAATCTCTTCTATCGGCCAAGTCATCACCTCCTCCTTATCGCAGTAGATATAGAATATGTGGCCAAGAATTGTATGCTATTTCTTCGTATTGGCCTTGTACCTGACGTTGCATCTTAATGAATTCAGGTGCATGAACACCTTTCTTTCCATGTCGATAGCAACCAGATGCCAGTGCAAGTTATCAGAGTTTATTATGGTGAAAAGAAACCGGAATTGGGTCTTATCTTCATCGGATACATTGTCAAATATCGAAGCCCCTGATGTTGCAGCGAGTTCATGAGCAGTTAATAGAGAAATCAGACACAAAGCGGCTACGAAAACTGATGCAAAGATGCACTTATGGTATCGGTCCGGATGCTCTATCTAGTTGCACATCAAAAACTCATGGTCGGCATCAATTATCTGCCAATGGAATGTAAACCGCTTAATATAATTCTAAAATCAACAACTAGAAAAGGTTTCTTGAGATACTTACATCATCTATTATCATATTATTGTTAATGAGATCTTGAAGACTTTTCCTTGTTACAACGCCACCTAACTTATTGGTGTACATGATCTCGTCGGTTAGTCGTTCGCTCAAAAAAAATTTTATAATAATTTGGTCATCTTCGACCGTTGTGTTGGGCTTTGATGTGCTCACTATCTTTGACGACTTTCTAGGACGGGTTGTCTCATAAGAATCTCCTCTGACCTTGGATGCCTTACGCTTCCTCGGCTCTTTTTTAACTCTCTTAACAAGCGAAGGCATTCCAACGATTTCTATGTCCACATCATCACCCTTTGGCGCAGGGGTGCCAAGTTTATTATCAGATTTGGACTTCTCTTGGCCCTCCGTAGAATGCCTAATAATATTATAGAAGAACTTGCGACTGCTTCGATGCTACTGTGTTTTAATCGTAAATCTGGGGTATCGTAGCTTTATTACGATTACGATTAATTTTCTCCTGAGATGTCGTAAAGCTTTTCACCTAAGCATGAACGGATGTCTTAGGTTTGTAACTAGGGTATCGTACTATTTCAGCTTGGATGTCGTCACTGGTTTTCAGCTGATTTCCTCCTGGGATGTCGTAAAGTTTTCTCCTAAGCATGAACGGTGTCTTAGGTTTGTAACTTGGGTGTCGTAATAATTCAACTGGGGTGTCCTCACTGTTTTTCGGCCGACTACCTCCTGCGATGTCACGAGGCTTTTCATTAGCATCTGTTGTAAGGCCATGAGTTTCATAAGTTTGAACCTACGGTGTGTAAAGCTAAGGTGTCGTAGCTTTGTTTCGACCGATTTACTCCTGGGATGTCGTAAAGCTTTTCCCCTAAGATTTGTAACTAGGGTGTTGTACTATTTCAGCTGGAATATCATCACTGATTTTCGACCGATTTCCTCCTGGGGTGTCGCGGGGCTTCTCTCCATGGTTAGTTATAAGCACGGGTGTCGTAGCATTGGTGCTAGGGTGTCGTAAGATTTCAACTGGGGTGTCGCGAAGGATTTTTGATCGAATTCCTCCTGGGGTGTCGTGGGGCTTCTCTCCATGGTCAGTTATAAGCATGGGTGTCGTAGCATTGGTGCTAGGGTGTCGTAAAGTTTCAACTTGGGTGTCGCGAAGATTTTCGGCCGAATTGCTCCTGGGGTCGTAGCATTGTCGCTAGGGTGTCGTAAGGTTTCAATTGGGGTGTCGCGAAGGATTTTCGGCCGAATTCATCGTAGGGTATCGTAGGGCTTCTCTCCATGGTCAGTTATAATTACGGGTATCGTAACATTGGTGCTAGGGTGTCGTAAAGTTTCAACTTGGGTGTCGCGAAGGATTTTCAGCCGAATTGCTCCTGGGGTCGTAGCATTGTCGCTAGGGTGTCGTAAGGTTTCAATTGGGGTGTCGTGAAGGATTTTCGGCCGAATTCATTGTGGGGTGTCGCGAGGCTTCTCTCCGTGGTCAGTTATAAGCACGGGTGTCGTAGCATTGTCGCTAGGGTGTCGTAAGGTTTCAACTGGGGTATCGCGAAGGATTTTCGACTGAATTCATCGTGGGGAGTCGCGGGGCTTCTCTCCATGGTCAGTTATAAACACGGGTGTCGTAGCATTGTCGCTAGGGTGTCGTAAGGTTTCAATTAGGGTGTCGCAAAGGATTTTCGGCCGAATTCATCGTGGGGTATCGCGTGGCTTCTCTCCATGGTCAGTTATAAGCACGAGTGTCGTAGCATTGTCGCTAGGGTATTGTAAGGTTTCAATTGGGGTGTCGCGAAGGATTTTTGGCCGAATTCATCGTGGGGTGTCGTGGCCGTTCTCTCCAGAGTTGTAAAGTGAGGACACTAGAGCTATATGGACAGGGAATAACGGGAAATATAGGTTGAGATACTCTGACGACACCCTAATTCTAAGGAAGTTACCTGCGCATTAAACGATTTCCTAATGCATTAACTTCCTCTAACGACAAAAAACTGTTGGTGTAATAAAGAAGCTTTACAAAGAAGTGGGAACAAGGACTTTTTACTTCCTGCTGTAGATGACATTTTCTCCAGAAGTTTTTGTACAAAGATTCAGTAGCTACGTATTCCAGCCTCGAAGCCGAAATATTTTCTTCCGACCGGACTCTCAGAGCGAGTCAGGATCTTGCTCAAACCTTGAACTGATTCCTTGCATCTGAAAGCCAGAGCGAGAGGGAAGAAAGAGTTTTATTGTACAGATGTAATCCAAGAAAAAATGACGGTAGAAGTAGGCTGGAGGGAAAGGGTTTTTTCTGTATACTAATTTTAAAATAAAGGCGAAGTGCTTTTAATGGCCGTCACGATCAGAACGTAACATCGTAGCAGAGCTATATCGTTTCGCATCGTCAGCCACATAGGATCTATGTAGACCAATCAGAAGAGGTGATACAGCTTATGGTGTACAAAGATTTTTTTTATTATTATTATGCATCATGAACCGTGCAAAAAGAAGCTCATGGTGCGCAATAATTGATCCGTATGAACGCGACCGCGCGGACGATGAAAAAGATAAAAAGAAAAAAAAAATACAAATTTCAACACGCATGCGCACGGATGAATCATGATGCGCAAAACGCGCTTCCTACAAAGGCTTTTCTTTTTAAAAATATCTAGACTCAACCCTCGCCAGTGAGGCCCACAGTCTCGTACCTTGGTCAGAAACGTTTTGTACACCACCTTCATAAATTCTACGTAAGCTATATCATTTCTTTTAATTAATTCATATACAATAAAATAAAATTAAATAGCATAAATATAATAAATTTTATGCATAATATGTATTAATATTTTTTAAAAAAATATATATTAATTAAAAGCGATGTTGCACATATTTTTTGAATAGATATCATAATTTTATAACTACAATATCGTAAATTTATAACTAAAATACAATAAATTTTTTAGCATTTCGAATGAATACCGTAAATTTATAATTATAGAGTCGTAATTTTACAATTAGGGATCATAATTTTTTTTTACCAAGATCTCATTAAGCTTTACTTTAACATTTTTTAATGGATATATATTATAATTACGATGTCATAAATTTACAACTGAGCGTCGTAATTTTTTTTGACTATCTGAATGTGTATCGTATTTTATAACTATGATATCATAATTTTACAACTAAAATGTCATAATTTTTTTCGGCAGAAATGTCGTCAAGCTTTATCTTAACGTTTTTTGAATGGATGTTGTAATTTTATAACTATGATATCATAAATTTATAATTGGGATGTCGTAAATTTTTTTGGCTTTCTGAATATGTGTCATAATTTTATAACTACGGTGTCGTAATTTTACAACTGAAGTATCATAATTTTTTTGAGATAATGTAAAACTTTGCCTTAACATTTTCTGAAGGATATCGTAATTTTATAACTACGGTATCGTATAACGGGGTATCATAATTTTTTTTGGCCTACTGAATGAAAGTCGTAATTTTATAACTATAATGCCCTAATTTTATAACTAAGATATCATAATTTTTTATTAAATATTATAAAATTTTTATAAAATTTTTTAAATAAATATTATAATATTATAATTATAAATTATAATTTTATAATAATAATTATTTATTTTTCAGAAGACAAGCCATTTAGTTCCATTCCATCAGTATAGAATATCATTTATAAATTAGTAATAATGATCCCTGCCTTGCATCATGGTAAGTCATATAGGGGGCATATGGACAAGGGAAATAAAGATAAGGCGGCCCACGTAAGATTCTGTTTATCGAAGGCGGTGCACAAAATCAGGCCAGCAAAAGCCTCTCCTTACAACAGATATTCTCTCCCAGTCGTTGGCGATTGGAGACGATGACTCCTTTCATCCGCTCCTTCCTCCCAGCTATTCCTTGTAATCTTGGTCAGTACCAACTGCTGTGGATTCGAGATCAAAGAGGCCACCGTCGATGGCATCCAGAAAGCCTTCAGGGAGGGCAGTCTCACCTCCAGACAGCTGGTGGAGTACTACCTCGACCAGATCCGGTCCCTGAACCCGCTGCTCCACGCCGTGATCGAGGTGAACCCGGACGCGATCCGGCAGGCGGACCGGGCCGACCAGGAGCGGCGAAGCGGGTGCCACCCGGCCGGCGGGGGACTCCACGGGATCCCCATCCTCCTCAAGGACAACATCGCTACCCGGGACCAGCTCAACACGACCGCCGGGTCGCTTGCCCTGCTCGGCTCCGTTGTGCCGCGCGACGCAGGGGTGGTCGAGCGACTGAGGCAGGCCGGCGCAGTGATTCTGGGGAAGGCCAGCCTCAGCGAGTGGCTCACTTCCGCTCCGACAACGCAACCGACGGATGGTGCGCCCGCGGCGGCCAGGGTCGGGTGAGCTCCCTCCGCTTCTTCTAGTTCTATATATCATCTTGTAGCTCGGCGAAATTAACGAGTTATAAGGATTTGGTTTAGAATCCGTACGTTCTATCGGCGGACACGTGCGGGTCGAGCAGTGGGTCGGCGATTGCGGCGGCCGCGAACATGGCGGCGGTGACGCTGGGGACGGAGACCGACGGATCGATCATCTGCCCCGCGGCGTCGAATTCGGTGGTGGGAATCAAACCCACCGTTGGGCTTACAAGCCGAGCCGGGGTCATCCCCATTTCGCCGAGACAGGACACGGTTGGGTAAAAGCCTACGGCGACCTTAGCCTAATTTATTTTAGTGATTAAAATTTTGAAACTTTAGACTCCGCACGCAATGAGCCACTCCAAGCTCGTTGTTCATCTATCTCATGCTCCATCATGCCATCTCCCTATCACTTTTTTCTCTTACTCTATTTATCATTACAAGAAAACAATTGAGTAACCATTTTTGCATCTCTCTCTTAAAACAAAAATAAAGAAGGGTGAAGAAAGCGTAAGATCAATTTCAAAATCTTTGGCTACATCCTTTACTGTTTTTCTATAATATTTCTCGCTCCTATTTTTATCTCTATGCATATTGAGGAGTGCAATTTGTGCTGGCTCCTTGTATTAAAAAGTTTTAATTTGGAATGAGCTCTACGAACTGATATAATAGATAGCCTCTATGAAGATCGTATATAATTCTAAGGATGGTGTTGCTGCACACCTCTTAGGCTTGACTTTTCTTCTTTTTATTATTATTATTTTTAACTATTGTATAGGAATTGGTTTCATACGCTTTTAATTTAATTATTCAGCATACTTTAGCTTATATATATATATATATATATATATATATATATATATATATATATATATATATATATATATATATATATATTTAAAAAATTACAGCAATACATTTATTTATTCTTTTCATGCTAAATCATAAATTCACTTGATTAAAATTCATATCCTTATTTTTTTTAGTTGTTATTGTGGATGCTTAATGAAATTATTAAATTCGATTGTGTGCTAGGTGCAGTATAGGCCATTTAAAATATTGCAATTTATCTGTCAAATGGAAAAAAAAAAATGTGTGCATAAAATAAAGGTGTGAATGTGAACATTATTATTTGTTGTATCTTGATATCATCAATAGAACACCTTTGATTTTTTGGCTTTCTAAGCGAATGTGACTCATAAAGATGATGTGCTCTACCTTAAACATAATAAATTTGATGGAAACAATTTTAGAATGTAGTCAAGCTAGATTCAATTCTACCTCACCACTTTAGATATTTAATCTACTATTCAGAAATCTATCTCTATTAAAGAAATAGCTTTTTCTCATGACAACCCTTTAGCCCATCCACACTTGCCAAATCTACCACTAGACATCCTTTTTAAGTGACTTTTGAGAATTTGAATTATCGATGCAAAAAACATGATTCTTAGTACTATCTTTAATTCACTATGTGATGTTTATTATAAAATCAAAATTGCTAAGAAACTTTGAAAGATCTTATAATTTGAGTATGCGCTCGATGATGCTAGCATTGAAATGTCCAATGCCTCTATTTTTCTTAGATATACAATGGTAGATGACCAACCTATTAATAATCAACTCCATCAATTCCAAGAAATCCTTAAAAAGGTTTAGACCAAGGAGATTAGGTCCTCATAAAAGTCCAAGGTGTCTTTTTTTGGATAAACTTCCTTCTTATATCAGGTTTGTCAAGAGAGCTTCATCCATAAGCAAAGAGAAATGTTTTCAACAAGTATTTGGCTCCATTAGTGGGTTTCAGGGTAAGGAGTATAAATATGAGCCTCATCCTTCCTCAAATTAAGTCTTTCAGGTTTTCTTAAAACTCATCCCAAAGTTTGAAAACCCTGCCCCGAGTCGAGGCAGGTCTTCGAGGGTTCGCAAAATTGCCATCATCATCATGAACATTTTCTTAGAATTACAATGCTTAATTAACTCAAAAGTCACTCCGATGGGGTAAGATATTTTCATTGCTCCCTTTGATTTGATATATTGAAACTCACTATTTAATGAAACAAAGTGGTTAGTGCAAGCAAAGTTTACTAAAGTTGAGTTCTCAATCATCCCAATATATAGCCGATACTAAAATAAATCAAGGTGGTTAAGAAATAATTTTTAAAAATTAAGATACTTTGATATCTTGGCCAATCAATATCTCAATCGATAAACTAAATCCAATATTTTCAGCTATATAAGGATCTTTAATTTGTAAGTTATTCTCTAAAAAATATAAGAAAGTGATTAAAGAGTATCGATCATAAAATATTATACTGGCCAAAATTTCATGATTTCTTAGTTTATATTGGTCCATATATTAAGGCTAAGATGTTCCATATCTCTTATTCAAGATGATTTATATGGATATAAATTGTTATCTTGGCCAAGATAGAAAATCTTAGGGTTAATACCCTTAAGTGATTTTTTCAAGTAATGCTAGCATTTATCACATTAGAAAGGTTTAAGACACCTAAGTGATTTCTTTTAGCAATTTCTCTAAGTTACACTAGCATTTATCATTTTGACTATGGTTAATGAAGATTGCAATTTGAATTTGTTTAATTGGAGTTGTGCTCAAACCTTAATCACATGCAACATAAAATTGGATCAAGTATGAGTAACATAACAAAAAAAAAAAAAACTCCATTGTACAAAATAGCTATCAAACAAAACTAAAGATGAATGTGATTTTTATTATTAACAAATTACCATCCAACCCAACCTATAAAAAATTATGATGTGCGCTAGGTTTACTAGTAATTAATCCTCCAACAAAATTAAATTATTCTATAGACAAGCTGAATATTAGGCTCCGTGGAAAAGCAACATGATTATTTTTTTTTCATTTATATTTGTGTATTTGAAGAACTTCATGTCTGTCTATAACTTATTTCATCTATCATGCCTATAGCCATTTCTATCTTCAACAAACATAGACTTTTAAGTTTAATATTTGATTTCTCAAAAATACAATATCAAAAACTGAGCTAACCAAAACTTAAAATAACTAAAATTAAATTAAGATGATTAAAAAAATCATAAATACTATACTTTCTATCATATATTTTACATATACAAAGTATTAATTAATAAATAAAATTATCTATTTGAATGCAGGCCTATTTGTCGAACGGTGTCAGATGCTGTGCATACATTACAAGCAATTATAGGCTATGATCCAAGAGATGCAGAAGCTACTTCAATGTTATCAAAGTACATACCAAAAGGTGGGTACAAGCAATTCTTGAAAATGGACGGGTTAAAAGGAAAGAGGTTGGGAATTCTAAGGAAGGGTTTCTTTGAATTCTCTAAAGGATCCATTCAAGGAAAGTTCTTTGAGAACCATTTCAACACAATGAGGTAAACTACATTGAAATTAGTTTTATCTCTTATGCAAACCAATTTGATTTTAAAATGGTTCAAAAATTTGACTTTGAACTATGATTTAGTAAGGCCTAATTGCATAAAATTTTTCATAAAATTTTTATTTTTTATAAATAAAAAAGAATTCTTATGCCTTGAATATATTAGAGATTTTTGTAAACTTGAAGGCGGGAAAAAGGGGGTTGGGGGAAGAAATCTCTACTAGGTTTGGTATATATTTACTTGACTTGTAGCCAACTTGAAATGGATTATATTTTAAAATCTAAAGTAAAACGACATAGGGTTATTGACAAATGTATCTAAACAAACTTTGGATATTCCAATAGGTGCATCAACTCAAAATGAGGTTTTAGGATTGAACTATTGCTACTATTTTATCTCAACTGAACCAATAAATCCCTTCCCCCCCCCTCTCTCTATATATACAATTATTTAAACTATCTAATTTTTGACTATTTGTCGTTTAGATTGAAATATCTCTAAATCATGTGGTATTTTGTGTATAAGTAGTGCAAAGATAGTAAATTACATATAATGATTCAGATTATAAATTATGGAGCTCTCTCATCTAATCATAGCCTACTAAAATTTTTGTAGAGATCCATTTGACCAAATCATAGCTTACCTCTATATATAGACTTTGCTCCTTAGGGAGAGAGTATCGACTTCTTTATAATATTTCACACTAATTATCTGCACTCAAATCGAAGGTTTACACTATTGATTATGATCTATGTCATTCAAAATATTTCAAAATTTAGAGTTACAAACTTTGGTTGTTTCTAACCTACATGTTACGTAAATATAATAGGGGTGGACAATGCTAGATGAATAGGACTATTAATTGGTTGTAAATATAATGCATTAAAAATAAACTTTAGGTCTTTGATGACATTTTCTTAATTTTCAACAGATGAAATTCAAATCTAGTGTTGACAACCTGTCACGTTTAAATATAACCCTCTAATAGAAATGCCATATAACAGAAAAAGAAAATAAAATCTAGGTCTCGTTTGGCATCACTGTTCCTTTCCTTTTTTTAAGAAAAATAGAAACAAAAATTTTTTTCAATTTTTAAAGATTTTTATAATAGAAATATATTTGATAGTTACCTCTTTTTTTTTCCCTTTTCCTTTTGATCTCCTCATTTAGATATCCCTCCCCCTCCGTTTCTCTTCCGTTCTTCTTTCTTGGCAAATTTCACATCTTTGTTAAGTAAAATTATCTTTTCTTTGTTAAGTAAAAATTATCTTTGGAGCCTAAATAGACTAGGAAGAAGTCTTGGAAGGGTAGTGGTAATGGAAGATGATAATGAGGAGGAAGAAAAACGATGCCAGGATAGAGATCTAGAGGGAAAGAAGAGAAGGAAACAAAGGTGACTTCATGTGAGCAAAAGCTTAGCACAATCTTGCTGATGTATTGGATCGCAAAGGAGCATAGATTTTGAAGGAAAGGTGTGCTAGATTTTTGTCACCCAGGAGGCTAATGAATGGAAGGAAGGGATAGTGAAACATGAACTATATGAAAAAGTAGAGCATTGGGAAGGAGGTTTAACTAGGGCTAAAAAAATGTTTAGATAAGAAGGGAAGTGAGAATTTCTCACATACATTTTTCTTTGAAAATATAACATTTAGTTTTAAAAAATAAAAATAAGATAGTCAAACGTACTTCATGCATCAATTTAGATTTTTAATATAAAAAATAGAAAAAGAGTTATCAAACAAGATCTAGTTTATATGCCACTCCATAAAGGATACAATTTTAAGTAGAAATATGAAAAGTCAAAATGCATCTAGTTTTTCTTAAACATTATTTCTTGAGGAATACTGATTGAAACTTATACATGCATGCACAGACACACACACACACACACACATATATAAAGGCTTTAAGAAGGGAATTTTCTCAAAAATAGCATGCTCTTATAGATGTTGCTAGTGCAATAATTCTTTTTCTTTTCTTTTAGAGACTAGAAGGGAGTAATCTCTTCATTTCTATCTTAAACAAGCAGATTTCAACCAAATCCAAACTCGTAAATCCTAGCCCTGTAGCTAGAGTTGATACATCTATACAATTACATCATGATTAGGCTAGCATAATGATGCAGGTAATAGCGTGGCAATGTCTTATTGATAAAGTCTATTTTTATGTTTTTAACCTTTGATTTTAATCATGTCTTTTAGTTGATGTAAAAAGAATTTATCTCAATAATTTTATTTTTGGAAAATGGCTACATATGGCAATCTATAAGATAAGATTTTTTGAGGATTATTTTAAGAACTTATTTCTATCTTATATGTAATAGCCTAGGAAAATGTCTTCATATGATAACTAGGGTGATAACGTTCTTTGAGGAGTATTTTAAGAACCTGTATGCATCTTATACTAGCCAACCTCATAATGCAAGATCTTTATTTTCTACTTTTTGAGTAGACAAGATCTTTACATTTGCTGTTAAATATTAGTTTTGTCATAAAGCATTCTTTTAGGGAAAGTAAAAACATGTTATGCTTTGAGTTTCATGAAATACTTTGGTATGCTATATAAATTATTTTGAATGTTTAGAGCAAAATTAAGCAGTTGATTATAAGCATAGGCTCCCAAAACACTACTAATTTCTTTTCAATCAATAATATATCTTTGTATCTATTAATTTTATGATATTTCATAAAACATTTTGAAGGAAAAATGGAGCTACTTTGGTTGACAACCTCGAGATAACTAATGTGACTACCATTCTTGACAATGAACAAAGTGGCGAGGAAGTTGCGCTATCAGCAGAGTTTAAAGTATCACTGAATGCTTACTTATTGGACTTATCTTATTCACCTGTTAGATCTCTGGCAGATATCATAGCTTTCAATAATAAACATAGAATTGCGGTATGATGAATCATTATTTTTTTATAACAATTTCTTTTCTTTGTTCATATTCTCTGATTAAATCATAACACAAGGAAAATCTTTATTCAGGAAAGGATTCCTGAATTTGGTCAAATCTCTTTTGGCTGCTCAAAACACAAGTGGGCTAGGTCCTAATGTAAAAGCTGCAATTGAAAAAATGAGTCAATTATCCTTTGTTGGATTAGAAAGTTTAATGAGGAAAGAGCAACTGGATGCAATTTTAACACCCAATGCATATGCATCTAGTATTCTAGCAATTGGTGGATATCCTGGCATTAGTGTTCCTGCTGGATATGGAGCAGATGGTATTCCTTTTGGTATATGTTTTGGTGGTTTGAAGGGTTCAGAACCGAAGTTGATTGAGATAGCCTATGCTTTTGAACAAGTGACAGCTGTTCGCAAGCCTCCTTCATTTATACGAGAAAATTAGCATTTGTACAATGAACAAGTAATGATTTTAACTTGAAGCATTTATTCTCTTTTATGGCTTTTTGAAGTTTAATTGTAATTGAGATCATGTGAGACCAACTTTACACTAAGGTTGTTTTTATGAATGATTGATTGCTCTTATACATTATGGAACTTTTCTCCTATTGTTTTCACTTGCTAGTTTCTATAGCAATCTAAGATATATTTAGTCTATTTAGTTTGAGCAATCTTATGATATGTGATGTAATGCTCACATGGATGAGTAATCTTACTTATTAATGATTTATCACAATCAATGGTTTGCCATCATCAAAAAGGAAAAAAATTGTTGAACCAAAGGGTTCAAAATATATATTTTGATGATAATAAAATATTAATTGAAGGACTAATATTATACTTGAGTTCATGATGTCAAATAATATAATGTTTGATTTAGACACAAGAATGAATGAAAGTTTTATTTAGCATGTACTTAATTCATAAAGAGCTCAAGTAATATGCAACAAATCCAAGTTGAAAGAGAATGTGCGATAATCAAACACCAATTGAAACTAGAATGTCCAAAGAAAAGACTTCAAGTTGTAATTTTTGCTCCTAAGGATAATTATTGTAATACTTAATTAAATAGGTTTTGTACAAGGCTTAAGAACCGTTTAAATTAGATTAAGTTTTCGATTAAGTGTATATTGAAAATCTAATTTAAATTCTAAAATTGGTCTTGAAGAAGTCAACCTATGGTCTCATTGATTGTCCATAAGAATAAGTCAACCGCTTGCTTCAACAAAATGTTAAGACTACTATGAAAGATCGATTGTCCAACAGAGGTTAGTCAATTAGACTTTTCAGAGAGCTCCATGGCCACTCTAGGCAATTGATCCATTAAGTGCTTGATAGCACCAATGGCTATTTTCAAACAATCATTGGGAGGTGTCTGTAGGTCTCAACGTAGTTTTTTTAGACTTTTATAAATTGATGGCCTTGGCTCTGGTTTTATGCATGAATTAGTAATAAAATGTTATGATACCAAATTTAGAGCTTCAATAGTAAATTTTTATTCCTTGAGAGAGTGATTTTTGTTTCTTCTTTTTTGTCTTGACTAAGATAATTGTTAGAGTTTCTCTGTAGCCTATAAAAGAGGAGAGTTGAAGGTTCCTTTTGAGCATGTGAAAAAGAGTTATGAGGGTTTCTTCTAAGCTTATGAAAAGGAGAGATATGAGAGTTTGATCTTCACTCGGTAAAGAAGATTATTTTAGAAGAATTCTCAAGAAGGATTCTTGGAAAATGGATATAAGCAAGGAGTGCAAAATCATTGTAAAAATTTATGACTTATTTATTTTATTTGCATATTTATTTTATTATAATTACTTTTAATTGTTGTTACATTAAATATCTTGCATTTTCTTTTAGTTTGATATATTTAGTATTAGTACTCTATTTTAGTTGTTACGCTTGTTATATTATGCTTTAGTTTTAAATTTTATAAAACTTAATTTATACTCCTTTAAGCTGACTTGGGCTATAGAAATTGAGACTTCTGATCACTTAATCTTTCAATGTGGCCGGTCCAAGTTAGTATGGTCTATCATCAAACATCCCTCCTTCACATCCATTCAAACAATTACTCAACATATAGAGTTTCTACTTCCCAAACCTTCTTTAATGGACATGAGTTAGTATTAGACACTTTTAAGTTATACCTTTTAGATGATTAGATGAGGTTAAAATGATGAGGATCTTGCAGAAAAGGTTTTTAATCAAGAATAGATGGTTCATTTAGTTATAGGTCAAGCTTATGAGTATCTATATGACATTCGAAGCAAAAGTGATAAATCTTCTAGCAGTTGGGTGATCTCCTACAACACACTTCAAGAACTTTCATTCCTTTCTCTATTTCTTGGTTACTCCCTTAAACAGACTCCACTAAGATGAATTTTGATGGCTTTATTTATGCCAATTTTGCTAGAGTAGTTGTGATCTACAACCATTATGAGAGAATTCTTAAGGCTTTTCCTATATTTCTTCTTACCTATTCTGTGCCAATTGCTGAGTTATATGTAACATTGTATGGTCTCAAAGCAGCATTAAGAGTAATTAACTTATATTCAATATAGTATTGCTGGAGGAAGATTTTGCTATATTTATTTTTTGGATAAAAAAAATTCTCAAACTATCTTCATCTCAACCCAAGGGATTGATTTTCTACTATCTATTATATCCTGAGAATCAGATGTGATCATGTTTATTGTCAAGCCAATAAGCAAACAAATTTTTTAGGCAAATTGAAGGGCATCTAATTGATAAATTATAATTTGGACCCTCTCTCCAGCTGGTGCAAATCTTTGAAGTTGATATATGAGGAATGTCCTTCTGAGATTTTAAGCTTCTCCTCTTACTTTTTAATTAAAAGAAACACTGGGGTTAGGCTAGTCAACAAAGCTACCCCTGTGGATCACTTCTTTTGGTTTTTTTTTTTTTTTTTTAATGATAATGTGTCTGCTTTTCTTAGTAACCAAGGCCACCACTTTGAACCACTTCATTTTTTTAAAGAAATAATGTGTTTTCTTTTCTCAGTGATTAAGCCTTATCTCTGAGAACCAAGGATAGCCTATGTCACCAAGGTCACCACTTTGAACCATTTCCTTTTCATCATATTTTCAGTGGGAACATAGTCATACACTGCTAATCGTCAAAGGACCTAATTTTATACCCAATCTATTTATTTTAGATCTAATTTCACCTCGTTATGACAATTACTGCAATTATAATTCTTTTTGTGCATCTTAAAAATTAAAAGTCAATTAAAACTAAATATTATTAAGGAAAAGAGATTTAGCATTGATATTAAAATAAAATAGAGTAAGAAGAGACCGAAGTGAAGGGAAAAAAAATCTTGATAAATCTTGAATATGTTACTCACTTTATTTTTAATATAATTTATTCTTCTTTGTATGGACATCATCGGGCTTTTAATCATCCAAATCAAATTTTGACCGATACATTCTTCACCATATTGTTGAACTATTCTAGGTGGCTAGAGGTTAAGGATTTGCTTAATTTATGGTGATTCCTTTAATCCTAAAGGTAAATTTAGACTAGGCCCCTTATAGTTAGATTGGTATAATGGTACGGATACCAGGATCAGACAGAGGACTCTTAATCCTCTGTGGATATCTGATTAGGTATGTAGGGTTTGATTTAGTTAAAAAAACTAGGTTTATTTTATTTTATTTTAATTTGGGTCCAATTTTATTTTTGTTTTGGCATTTGAATCTTGTCTTTTGAGTTGGTACTCGTTATTAGGGTTTGGGTCATATTGAGTCAGCTCATTATGAGCTTAGATCAATTTGAGTCCTGTTCAGTCCAGTTGGTCTTTTATGTGTCTTATCCAGTCCATTGGTATTGTATTAAGTTCATTCAGCTTACAAGAGGAGACATCAATATTGGAGCAGAAGATAAGACCATCACAGTCAAATAGAGTAGCTGCTAAATGCAAGTTGGCGCCACACCTACATAAGAAGTATATGCCAGCCGCACACCTATCACCCTTCAGCATAAGCATTCTACATGCCATCTAGTAGAGCAAGCAGGTCAATAAGATAAGCCTCAATTCCCTAAATCATGCACTCCTATTTGAAAGAATTTTAACCAAAAAAGCTGGCATTCCACACGCCACCTAGCAGAGCAAGCAAGTCAACAGGATAAGCCTCAATTCCCCAATTTATGCAACCCTATTTGGAAGAATTTCAGCCCAAAGAAGCAGCAAAGGGATGCGCCCCTTATTGTCGCCCATAAATTGCCTTTTTGAAAGGGATTTGTATGGCATAAAGTTTTTTTCATGTAATCTAATTCATACTTTAGAAAGAAAGTAGGCGCCCCTTTTCTTTTCATATCTGTATTTACTTGGGCCCTAAGTCTCTTGCTCTATAAAAGAGACCCTCTTGTATGAATTATGCATCATTTAATTATTAATCAATCAATCCAGTTTTGAGTTATTTTGAGTTTTGTTATTTGATTCTCTGGTGCTCTTGATTCCCTTCTCCTGTGCATGCCAACATCCCAGTCTCCAGGAGAAACCCTGGCCGTCCTCTAGTGGACGCCCAAGAGCCTCTTGGCCGCACCTCCTTCTCTACTTCTTCATTGCCTCTTTGCCTTTAATATGACTTTTTTCTCTTGTTCTTTAACCTTTGGATGGTGTTCTTGCAGGCCCCTCAGTAACCGCGAATCCAGGATTCAAGGTGATCGTCATCCAGGTCAGCGGATACTTAGCCGCAGATCCACGAGCTTGGGGCTTGGTCATCCAGAGCGCATCTGCCAAGCAGAGCGACCCCTTCAGAATCTCGATCTTCTCATCCTACCAGGTACATCTCCTCTAATCTGCTAGTAGCTTTATTGTGGGAGAGCAAGTCCTACCGGGGCTTCTTAGCCTTGGCGGTCCTTCTTCTCAGATTTTTTATGGAACTGTTTCGCGTGCTAAAAATTACTGTGAGTTTTTTCTGAACCCCTCTTAGGCCTTTACTTCGGAAAACTAATCAACTGAAAATCATAAATCCTTTAAAATCCACTTGCATGCGATATCAGTCCTACATCATATTAATAATATAAACTAATCAAATTATTGATAGTTTTGGCAACTCTATTTATTACAGGTACATAAGGATAGCTTTGTAAGTTGGATGTGTTGGATGCCTATTTCAAATTTCATGATATTTTTAATAAGGTTCATGTCAAATAACCTATCTTACTCTACAAATACACTTTGGTCCTCAAACTTGCACTCAAAATTCATATTTGTCCTTAAACTTTCAGTTATTAAAGTTTAGTCCCTCGTATTTTAGGAATGTTATATTTTTGATGTCTTATTATTTGAGTCCAATTAAAATTGATAAAATAACTGATATGTTATCCTACCAACTAGTTCACATGTTTGGAATAGATTGATGCATTAGTTTGTTCTAAAATAATTGAAAGGTAGGAAAAAAATGTTGGTGGAAGGGAATTTCTTTTTTTTATTGCGGGCCATTGGTTTTATTCTAAGGATTGATTGTATATTGAAATGTTTCATTCCTTATTTTCATGGAATAATTAATATACATAAATAGTTTATATTTATGGCTACATCAATTATCCAATATTAGTGAGAATAATAGAGACAGGAGTAGCACTCCTACTTTGAAAATTCTTTCGTGCCTTCTTCAAGCTAAGGCTTAGTAGAGTTGAGTGGGTCTGGTTAAGTCTTTTATGCAAAAGAATACTAGGTTTTTTTTAGTGCAAACAATCCCTCAAAAGCCTATCTTTTACTTTTAGATTTGAATAAACTAATATGGAAAGGTGTTTATTTGACGACCATCAGGTGTAAATTTTATTTCAAATGATTTCAATACATTTTGCATTCATCTAAGTCGTAGAGATGAAAGGATATGAGCTACGTCTTTATTTTTTATAGAGATAAGATATGATATATTTATTTTTTTTACTTACTACTAGGGATATGTGTAAATAATTATATATTTGTATAAAAATAATAGCTCTTCTATCTTTCCATTGAAGGAGAGGAATATTAATAAATAACTATAAAGATAATGAAATACGAGCGACCAACTATTATTCTTATTCTTTTGCTCGTTTTACTTTTTTACTATAGAACATGAATATTTTAAATAATCATATATTTATGCAAAGATAATAAAATATGAGCTGTTATCATTATTTTTTTACCCTTTTACTTTCTATTAAAGAACAAATACAAGCCGTTATTCCTATTCTTTTATTTCTACGTTGATGCTTATATCTTGATAGAACCCATCAAAACCCATCACCACCAACCCTTTTTGTATGGCCACTGATATGGCTGATCCTGCGCCGTTAGAATGAACGGCAAAGATAGCGGCAGCTGACGGAGCCATATCAACCCCCGGGACCTTCCTCTCGGTCTCGGAGCACATGAACAGTATATCAACCCCCGGGACCTCCCTCTCGGTCTCGGGGCACATGAACAGTATATCAACCCCCGAGACCTCCCTCTCGGTCTCGAGGCACATGAACGGTATCTCAATCCCCGGCGCATGGTCAGGCCGCTCTGGGCCACCTGGCGTGCCCACATAATCCACCGCACATCCATGGCAGAAGGTGGCCATACCTCATAATGGCGTATGATCCGTTGTATCCCTGTCACTGTGCATGGCCATACCCCGTTACGGTATGCGGATCACCACCTGCCCGTTGCTGTGCACGATCATGTCCAGTGGTGGCGCACACCAGACACGACCCCAGATGCGAGACATCTGTGAGGTCGTACTGACAGGTAACTCATGACACATCCAGTGTGTACAATGATAGTACGACCTGTCATCGTCGGCCCTGTATTTTGTCCGTTATTGAACCGAGCTCCTAAAAATCAGTAATCTTGGGAATAGAATGGGGACATTCGAACAGGTATAAAAGCACGTGCCCGCGCTGTGAGTGAGGATCCTTGAACTCTAGTTTTCTAGTTTTCTTCCTACTAGCTAAAACCCTAATGTTTCAGCTCCCTTCTGCTGAGCAGTTCTCATCTGATCCCAAGTGACTAACTTGAGCGTCGGAGGATCCCCATCGGAGCATCCGGTCTCTGGGGACTTTTCTTGCAGGGGTCCGAGAGAAGGACGTCCATCTTCCCCGACGCTTGAAGAAGGTGACTTGACGTCATCAGATTGGCGCACCAGGTAGGGGGAAAGAGAAAGACATCGAACCAGCAATATGCAATCTCTCTCCTCGAGCTCTTGAAGCCATGGTGACGACCCGTACGAAGGGAGTCTCTGCCAGTTGTAGGGGGCATCGCCGAGGAGCCGATCCACTCGCGGATGCCCTCTCAGCTCTCCCGGCCAACGTTCCGGCATCGTTGCATCCCCAGGAGGCTAGACCTTCGCTCCTCCGGTCGATGTCTTTGCGCCTCCTCCGCAACAGTTCCAGGAAGATCGATTCGCTGCCCTAGCCACGCTAGTCCAATCCCTGGCAGCGGCGGTTCAAGGCCTGCAGCAGCAACAGGCGGCCCCGCAGCAGCCGAAGCCAAATCCATCAGTCCCAGGGGTGGTGCAACCCAGCCAGCATTCCTCCCGAAGGAGATCACCGGTGCCGGGGGATCACCACCATCAAGCTCCACCCAAACCTCACTACCGGGAAGCCTCTAAGAGACACTGGTCGCCTTCCCCCATGCCAGTGTCTCTCCTAGGCGGCGACATGTGAAGGAGGCAGAGCGCCCCCACCGACATCACCGTCCCCGTTCTCCATCCTCTGAATCTTCGGGGGAAGGGTTTTTGATGGTCGATGGCCCGTCGAGCCGAGCGTCGACTCGACGAGTATAACAAGAGGTTGGAGGAACTTAGCCACTGAATCACCCACCTGCTAGAGACAAACTACGATAGCCGGCCTCCGTTATCTCGCCGCATCATGGAAGAGCCCATCTCCACCCGGTTCCTCCTTCCCCAGCTAGATCCTTATGACGAGACTATAGACCCCTTGGACCACTTGGAAAGTTATAAAGTTCTCATGCAAGTCCAGGGGCCACCGATTCGCTCATGTGCATCGCCTTCCCAACCACCCTGAAGAAGGCCGCCCAGGCTTGGTACTCCCGTCTACCACCATGGAGTATTGATTCCTTCCGCCAGTTGGAAAGAGCTTTCTTGGCCCATTTTGATGCCTTCCGGAAGATTTCAAGGGTACAGATAGCCTCTTCGCCGTCCAGCAGAAGAGCGGTGAGTCCTTACGAGATTACATCGCTTGGTTCAAGGAAGCGGCCTGGAGGTCTACAATCTTGAAGACTTAGTGGCCACTTTGGCCTTGAAGCGAGGGCTTCGCCCGTCTCGCTTCGCGTACTCCTTGACAAGAAGCCGCCCGGCTCCTACGCCGAGCTCTTGACCCGGGCCCAGAAATACATTCGAGCTGACGAGGCCGACTTCTCCCGGTGCGAGGCTAGCGGGAGAGTCTCCAAGAAACCGCCCGACCGGAACCTGTTGAAGCTCGCCCCAGAAGACCTGAGCCTCCTTGCCGGCTAGACAACAGTCCCCAAGCCCCTGCACTAAGAGATGGACCCTACACCCCACTGCTCGCCCCGATATCACAGATCTTGCTCGAGATTGAAGGGGAGCCTTATCTTCAGCGCCCTCCTCCAATAAACCCGAAGATCCCTCGCAATAAGAACCTCTATTGTCGTTATCACCGGGATCACGGCCATGATACTGACGACTGTCGCCAGCTGAAGAAGGCTATAGAAGACCTTATCCAACGAGGCCATCTGGGAAAGTTTGTCCAGAGGAACAACCCGGGAGTTCCTGGCCCGTCAGCGCCCCCGCCGCCGATGATCGATAATGCCCCAATAGAGAAGACGGTGGCAATGATTTCCTGGGGGGCAGGAGGCCCGCCGAAGAGGCCGAGAGGTGAGGGGGAGTTGGATTCTGTAATTCCTTTCTTTAAAAAGGACTTAGAGGAGGTGGTAAACAAAAATGATGACAGCGTCGTCGTGTCCATGACGATCGCTAAACATCCTGTAAAGAGAATTCTAGTTGATAGTGGGAGCTCTGTAGATGTTTTGAACTATGATGCTTTTGTTTGCATGAACCTGTCGCCCGATCTACTCCGGCCCGTCGTCACGCCCCTGATGGGGTTTACTTGAGATTCTATGAAAGTCGAGGGGGAGGTCACTCTCCCTGTTACGGCTGGCACAACCCCGCATCAAAGTACGGTTTTCATGAATTTCTTGGTGGTTCGTGTGCCCCTTGCTTACAACGCGATCCTCGGGAGGCCCGGGCTCAATCTTTTGGATGCTGTCATATCCACTAAGAGGCTCCTTGTGAGGTTTCCTACCAGCGAAGGAGTCAGGGAGATGCGGGGAGAGCAGAATCTGCCCTCACTTTGCTACCACATGGCCCCTAGTCCGCAGGGGTAGCACCCGTGCCAATACCTAAGATGCTGGATCCTCGGGACCTAGAGAAGAGGAGAGCCGGCCGAGCGCCTGCTTACTTTCCCCCTCGGGGAGGACCCAACGAGGACAATCCGGATTGGAGCCCTACTCCCGGAGGAGGCTGTGACTGACTCCTCACCTTTCTGCGAGCTAATGCAGATGTCTTCGCCTGGTGGCATCCGATATGCCAGGAATTCCAGAAGAGGTGATTACCCACCAACTTAACATTAGGTCGGAGTGCCGACCTATCCGGTTGAAGAAAAGGAGTTTCACCCTCGATCGATAAAAGGCCATGGATGAGGAGGTGTGGAAGCTACTGGCGGCCGGTCATATCCATGAGGTGCACTACCGGATTGGCTGGCGAATGTCATGATGGTTCGCAAGGCCAGTGAGAGCTGGAGGATGTGCGTGGACTTCACCGACCTCAACAAGGCATGCCCCAAAGACAGCTTTCCATTACCCCGGATGGACCAGCTAGTGGACGCCACGTCCGGGCATGAGACCCTTAGTTTCATGGATGCATTCTCGGGGTACAATTAGATCAGGATGAACCTGGCAGATGAAGAAGCCACCTCTTTTGTTACAGAAAAAGGGATTTACTGCTACAATGTGATGCCGTTTGGGCTGAAGAATGCCGGAGCCACCTATCAAAGGTTGATGAATAAGTTCTTTGAGGACCAGATCGGGCGTAACATGGAGGTATACATGGATGATATGCTGACCAAGAGCACCAGTGCTGTTGATCATGTCGCCGACCTCGAGGAGACCTTCAATAACTTGCACCGGTATCAGATGAGGCTTAACCCCCACAAGTGTGCCTTCGGAGTGGCGGCAGGCAAGTTTCTGGGCTTTATGGTAACCCAACGAGGGATTGAAGCCAACCCTGACAAGATCAGGGCTATCTTGGATATGAGGCCCCCAGCTAACAAGAAGAAGGTGCAATGCCTAACCGGGAGGGTGGCAGCTTTGAGTCGTTTCATGTCAAGATCGGCAGAAAGGTGTCTGCCCTTCTTTAAGGCACTGCGCAAGGTCAATGGCTTCAGTGGACAAAGGAGTGTCAGGATGCCTTCGAAGAGTTGAAGCAATTTCTATCCACTCCCCCGCTATTGTCCAAGCCAAAGAGTGGGGAGGAGCTCTTCCTGTATCTCGCAGCCTCCCCAGAAGCTGTTAGTTCTGTGCTCGTGCGCATGGATGTTGATGGAGTACAGAGGCCGGTCTACTACACAGCAAGGTCCTTCATGATGCCGAGACCAGATACTCTAGAACCGAGAAGATTATTTTTGCCCTGGTGGTCTCTGCCCAACGCTTCCGACCCTACTTTCAGGCTCATCCCATCGTGGTGCTCACGGACCAACCTCTTCGGACCATCTTGTCTCGCCCTGACACCTCCGGTTGGCTAGCCAAATGGGCCATCAAACTGAGTGAATTTGACCTATCCATCCGACCAAGGTCGGCCATGAAGTCTCAGGTGATAACTGATTTCTTGGTTGAGTGTTCCTGGACCGAGAAGGGTTTGGAGGAGATACACCTGAGGAGTGTGTGGACCCTCCCTCAACTGAGGAGGCAGAAAAGGAGGACTGGATTTTTCATGTAGATGGAGCAGCAAATTCTTAGGGAAGCGGAGCCGGACTCATTCTTGCGAGCCCTGAAGGGGAAGTGGTGGAGTATGCTCTTAGATTCCAGTTCCGGCAACTAACAACCAGGCGGAGTATGAAGCCCTGTTAGCAGGAATGAGGTTGGCTGAGGAGCTAGGCAGGGCGTTTAAGGGCCTTCACGGACTCTCAGCTTATTTCTGGGCAGGTCACTGGGGAGTACAAAGCTAGAGACCCGATCATATCCCGTTACCTGAGCAAGGTGCAATTCCAAGCCTCTCGGTTCTCTTACTTCCATGTCAGCTACATTCCCCGAGCGGAGAATGCTAGGGCCGACGCGCTATCCCGTCTAGCCACTTCGCGACACTGGGAAGAACATATGTGGAGCACCTCCAGGCCCCAAGCATTGAAGTTGCGGATGAAGCGCTACCGGTTGAATAAGGGCCCTCCTGGATGGACGCCTACGTCCGATATTTGACGACGACACTCTCCCAGAGAACCCTGCTGAGGCAGACTACTCAGGCGGAGGGCCCCGAGGTTCCTGATAATGGATGTGAAGCTTTATCGAAGATCATTTTCATACCCGGTCCTCAGGTGCGTGGGACCAGCAGAATCAGACTATATCCTACGGGAGATCAATGAAGGCATCTGCGAAAGTCACCTGGAGGCAGAGCCCTAGCTTACAAGCCCTACGACAGGGGTACTTTTGGCTGACCATGAAGGAGGACGCAGCCGAGCTCATTAAGAGATGTGATAGCTGTCAACGCCATGCTAATATCCAGCGACAGCCGACGTCTCAGTCAACCCCCTTCGTGGCACCCTGGCCCTTCGCTCAGTGGGGTATGGATATCCTGGGACCATTTCCCCCGGCCTTCGGACAGTGAAAGTTCCTCCTGGTGGCCATTGATGACTTCACCAAGTGGATTGAAGCGAGGCCCTTGCTAAGATCATGGAAAGCAAGGTAAGATCCTTCTTTTGGAAGTTCATTATATGCCGGTTTGGACTGCCGCATACCCTGGTCACCGACAATGGCCGCAGTTTGACAACACGCCCTTCCGGGAATTTGCTCCGAACTGGGCATCCGCCAGAAATTCACTTTCATTGGGCACCCTCAGACCAACGTGGCGAGGTAACTAATCATATCATTCTCCAAGGACTGAGAACCTGGCTGGATGATTGCAAGGGACGGTGGGTGGAGGAGCTCCCCAATGTGCTGTGGGCCTACCATACAACGCCACGAGCCCCCACCGGTGAGACCCCATTCAGCCTAGTCTTTGGGTCCAAAGCTGTCATCCCGATAGAGGTTGGCTCACCGAGCCCTCGGGTAGAGTCGTACATCGAGGAAGACAACCCAGACCGGCTGCGAGCCAACCTCGACCTAGTGGAGGAAATGCAAGACGAGCACGACTTTGGATGGTGGTCTACCGGCAACGGGCCGCCAAATATTACAACGCCGTGTGCGTCCCAGACTTTCCTGCCGGGAGACCTGATCCTTCGACGAGCTAAAGTCTCGAGGCTGACGGAAGGGGGTAAGCTGGCTCCGAATTGGGAAGGGCATTACCGGATCACCGAAGCGCTCCGCTATGGAGCATACAAGATTGAAGAGCTGGATGGGAAACCACTTCCCCGGACGTGGAACGCTGACAACCTCCGTCGGTACTATCAGTAGTACATCCCTTTCTTACATTAAATATCTTGCTTGTATTCTTCTGGTCTTCACATGTCATTTTGTATTAATGAATGTGGGTTCTAGTACCTCAGTGTAGCAACTTAAGCCCGACCCCGGTCGGCACAAAAGCCCTGGGCCAGCCAGGCACAAAGCCCAGTGTACCACTGGCAGAGCGGTGTGCTACCGGCTCTCAGCAGCTTAAGCCCGACCCCGGTCGGCACAAAAGCCCTGGGCCAGCCAGGCACAAAGCCCAGTGTACCACTGGCAGAGCGCGTGCTGCCGGCTCTCAGCAGCTTAAGCCCGACCCCGGTCGGCACAAAAGCCCTGGGCCAGCCAGCACAAGCCCAGTGTACCACTGGCAGAGCGGCGTGCTGCCAGCTCTCAGCAGCTTAAGCCCGACCCCGGTCGCACAAAAGCCCTGGGCCAGCCAAGCACAAAGCCCAGTGTACCACTGGCAGAGCGGTGTGCTGTCGGCTCTCAGCACTTAAGCCCGACCCAGTCGGCACAAAAGCCCTGGGCCAGCCAGGCACAAAGCCCAGTGTACCACTGGCAGAGCGGCATGCTACCGACTCTCAATAGCTTAAGCCCGACCCCGGTCGGCACAAAAGCCCTGGACCAGCCAGGCACAAAGCCCAGTGTACCACTAGCAGAGTGGCGTGCTGCCGGCTCTCAGCATCTTAAGCCCGACCCCGGTCGGCACAAAAGCCCTGGGCCAGCCAGGCACAAAGCCCAGTGTACCACTGGCAGAGCGGTGTGCTACCGGCTCTCAGCAGCTTAAGCCCGACCCCGGTCGGCACAAAAGCCCTGGGCCAGCCAGGCACAAAGCCCAGTGTACCACTGGAAGAGCGGCATGCTGCCGGCTCTCAGCAACTTAAGCCGACCCCGGTCGGCACGAAAGCCCAGGGCTAGCCAGGCACAAAGCCCTGCGTACCGTTGGCGAAGCAACGTGCAAGCAGCCCTGGAGGCTCGATTTTATCTTGACCTTCCGAGTCCTATGCTCTGTCGGGAACTGGGAGTTCGTACCTCCCGACCCCAAGATTCGGTCCTACGAAGCCAAGTCGAGGCTATCCAAGAGTAAGTTACAGATTGCTCGACACCGACGAAGCCACTAAGGGTCCCGCGTTGACTGCTAAAGAGTTTGAAGTGACAGTTGCAATCAAGTGGAGACAAATCTCATTGAAAGGAGTGTATTTCATAAAATTGAAAGTGCTTACAAAATGCCGACCAAGTCGGACTCACAAAAACAAAATACAGTATAGGGCTCATAGGTCAGCAAGTGCGTCCTCATCATCAGAAGAACCCATCTCAGAGAGGCGGTCCGGCTCCACTTCAAGGGCCTGGGGAAAATTTAAGTCTCTAGCCACCTTTTCCTTCCCACGTTGGAACCCTTGAAGATATGCCCCCGTCGAAGCTTCGGTCAGCTCATCCATGAAATGCTCGGATGCCCAAAATTCTTCAATAACTTTGGCGGTCCTGACTTCGACAGCTGCCTCCACCTCAGCCGCTAGAGCTCCCCTCTCAGCAGCCAGGGCTGCCACT
>UESW01003853.1:0-204600 GCA_900491605.1 Calamus simplicifolius | reverse complement strand
TGAAAGTCGAGGGGGAGGTCACTCTCCCTGTTACGGCTGGCACAACCCCGCATCAAAGTACGGTTTTCATGAATTTCTTGGTGGTTCGTGTGCCCCTTGCTTACAACGCGATCCTCGGGAGGCCCGGGCTCAATCTTTTGGATGCTGTCATATCCACTAAGAGGCTCCTTGTGAGGTTTCCTACCAGCGAAGGAGTCAGGGAGATGCGGGGAGAGCAGAATCTGCCCTCACTTTGCTACCACATGGCCCCTAGTCCGCAGGGGGTAGCACCCGTGCCAATACCTAAGATGCTGGATCCTCGGGACCTAGAGAGAAGAGGAGAGCCGGCCGAGCGCCTGCTTACTTTCCCCCTCGGGGAGGACCCAACGAGGACAATCCGGATTGGAGCCCTACTCCCGGAGGAGGCTTGTGACTGACTCCTCACCTTTCTGCGAGCTAATGCAGATGTCTTCGCCTGGTTGGCATCCGATATGCCAGGAATTCCAGAAGAGGTGATTACCCACCAACTTAACATTAGGTCGGAGTGCCGACCTATCCGGTTGAAGAAAAGGAGTTTCACCCTCGATCGATAAAAGGCCATGGATGAGGAGGTGTGGAAGCTACTGGCGGCCGGTCATATCCATGAGGTGCACTACCGGATTGGCTGGCGAATGTCATGATGGTTCGCAAGGCCAGTGAGAGCTGGAGGATGTGCGTGGACTTCACCGACCTCAACAAGGCATGCCCCAAAGACAGCTTTCCATTACCCCGGATGGACCAGCTAGTGGACGCCACGTCCGGGCATGAGACCCTTAGTTTCATGGATGCATTCTCGGGGTACAATTAGATCAGGATGAACCTGGCAGATGAAGAAGCCACCTCTTTTGTTACAGAAAAAGGGATTTACTGCTACAATGTGATGCCGTTTGGGCTGAAGAATGCCGGAGCCACCTATCAAAGGTTGATGAATAAGTTCTTTGAGGACCAGATCGGGCGTAACATGGAGGTATACATGGATGATATGCTGACCAAGAGCACCAGTGCTGTTGATCATGTCGCCGACCTCGAGGAGACCTTCAATAACTTGCACCGGTATCAGATGAGGCTTAACCCCCACAAGTGTGCCTTCGGAGTGGCGGCAGGCAAGTTTCTGGGCTTTATGGTAACCCAACGAGGGATTGAAGCCAACCCTGACAAGATCAGGGCTATCTTGGATATGAGGCCCCCAGCTAACAAGAAGAAGGTGCAATGCCTAACCGGGAGGGTGGCAGCTTTGAGTCGTTTCATGTCAAGATCGGCAGAAAGGTGTCTGCCCTTCTTTAAGGCACTGCGCAAGGTCAATGGCTTCAAGTGGACAAAGGAGTGTCAGGATGCCTTCGAAGAGTTGAAGCAATTTCTATCCACTCCCCCGCTATTGTCCAAGCCAAAGAGTGGGGAGGAGCTCTTCCTGTATCTCGCAGCCTCCCCAGAAGCTGTTAGTTCTGTGCTCGTGCGCATGGATGTTGATGGAGTACAGAGGCCGGTCTACTACACTAGCAAGGTCCTTCATGATGCCGAGACCAGATACTCTAGAACCGAGAAGATATTTTTGCCCTGGTGGTCTCTGCCCAACGCTTCCGACCCTACTTTCAGGCTCATCCCATCGTGGTGCTCACGGACCAACCTCTTCGGACCATCTTGTCTCGCCCTGATACCTCCGGTTGGCTAGCCAAATGGGCCATCAAACTGAGTGAATTTGACCTATCCATCCGACCAAGGTCGGCCATGAAGTCTCAGGTGATAACTGATTTCTTGGTTGAGTGTTCCTGGACCGAGAAGGGTTTGGAGGAGATACACCTGAAGGAGTGTGTGGACCCTCCCTCAACTGAGGAGGCAGAAAAAGAGGACTGGATTTTCATGTAGATGGAGCAGCAAATTCTTAGGGAAGCGGAGCCGGACTCATTCTTGCGAGCCCTGAAGGGGAAGTGGTGGAGTATGCTCTTAGATTCCAGTTCCCGGCAACTAACAACCAGGCGGAGTATGAAGCCCTGTTAGCAGGAATGAGGTTGGCTGAGGAGCTAGGCGCAGGGCGTTTAAGGGCCTTCACGGACTCTCAGCTTATTTCTGGGCAGGTCACTGGGGAGTACAAAGCTAGAGACCCGATCATATCCCGTTACCTGAGCAAGGTGCAATTCCAAGCCTCTCGGTTCTCTTACTTCCATGTCAGCTACATTCCCCGAGCGGAGAATGCTAGGGCCGACGCGCTATCCCGTCTAGCCACTTCGGCCGACGACACTGGGAAGAACATATGTGGAGCACCTCCAGGCCCCAAGCATTGAAGTTGCGGATGAAGCGCTACCGGTTGATAAGGGCCCTCCTGGATGGACGCCTACGTCCGATATTTGACGACGACACTCTCCCAGAGAACCCTGCTGAGGCCAGACTACTCAGGCGGAGGGCCCCGAGGTTCCTGATGATGGATGTGAAGCTTTATCGAAGATCATTTTCATACCCGGTCCTCAGGTGCGTGGGACCAGCAGAATCAGACTATATCCTACGGGAGATCAATGAAGGCATCTGCGAAAGTCACCTGGGGCAGAGCCCTAGCTTACAAAGCCCTACGACAGGGGTACTTTTGGCTGACCATGAAGGAGGACGCAGCCGAGCTCGTTAAGAGATGTGATAGCTGTCAACGCCATGCTAATATCCAGCGACAGCCGACGTCTCAGTCAACCCCCTTCGTGGCACCCTGGCCCTTCGCTCAGTGGGGTATGGATATCCTGGGACCATTTCCCCCGGCCTTCGGACAGTGAAAGTTCCTCCTGGTGGCCATTGATGACTTCACCAAGTGGATTGAAGCTGAGGCCCTTGCTAAGATCATGGAAAGCAAGGTAAGATCCTTCTTTTGGAAGTTCATTATATGCCGGTTTGGACTGCCGCATACCCTGGTCACCGACAATGGCCGGCAGTTTGACAACACGCCCTTCCGGGAATTTTGCTCCGAACTGGGCATCCGCCAGAAATTCACTTTCGGGCACCCTCAGACCAACGGTGGCCGAGGTAACTAATCATATCATTCTCCAAGGACTGAGAACCTGGCTGGATGATTGCAAGGGACGGTGGGTGGAGGAGCTCCCCAATGTGCTGTGGGCCTACCATACAACGCCACGAGCCCCCACCGGTGAGACCCCATTCAGCCTAGTCTTTGGGTCCAAAGCTGTCATCCCGTAGAGGTTGGCTCACCGAGCCCTCGGGTAGAGTCGTACATCGAGGAAGACAACCCAGACCGGCTGCGAGCCAACCTCGACCTAGTGGAGGAAATGCAAGACCGAGCGACTTTGGATGGTGGTCTACCGGCAACGGGCCGCCAAATATTACAACGCCCGTGTGCGTCCCAGCACTTTCCTGCCGGGAGACCTGATCCTTCGACGAGCTAAAGTCTCGAGGCTGACGGAAGGGGGTAAGCTGGCTCCGAATTGGGAAGGGCATTACCGGATCACCGAAGCGCTCCGCTATGGAGCATACAAGATTGAAGAGCTGGATGGGAAACCACTTCCCCGGACGTGGAACGCTGACAACCTCCGTCGGTACTATCAGTAGTACATCCCTTTCTTACATTAAATATCTTGCTTGTATTCTTCTGGGTCTTCACCGTCATTTTGTATTAATGAATGTGGGTTCTAGTACCTCAGTGTAGCAACTTAAGCCCGACCCCGGTCGGCACAAAAGCCCTGGGCCAGCCAGGCACAAAGCCCAGTGTACCACTGGCAGAGCGGTGTGCGGCTCTCAGCAGCTTAAGCCCGACCCCGGTCGGCACAAAAGCCCTGGGCCAGCCAGGCACAAAGCCCAGTGTACCACTGGCAGAGCGGCGTGCTGCCGGCTCTCAGCAGCTTAAGCCCGACCCCGGTCGGCACAAAAGCCCTGGGCCAGCCAGCACAAAGCCCAGTGTACCACTGGCAGAGCGGCGTGCTGCCAGCTCTCAGCAGCTTAAGCCCGACCCCGGTCGCACAAAAGCCCTGGGCCAGCCAAGCACAAAGCCCAGTGTACCACTGGCAGAGCGGTGTGCTGTCGGCTCTCAGCACTTAAGCCCGACCCCGTCGGCACAAAAGCCCTGGGCCAGCCAGGCACAAAGCCCAGTGTACCACTGGCAGAGCGGCGTGCTACCGCTCTCAATAGCTTAAGCCCGACCCCGGTCGGCACAAAAGCCCTGGACCAGCCAGGCACAAAGCCCAGTGTACCACTGGCAGAGTGGCGTGCTGCCGGCTCTCAGCACTTAAGCCCGACCCCGGTCGGCACAAAAGCCCTGGGCCAGCCAGGCACAAAGCCCAGTGTACCACTGGCAGAGCGGCGTGCTACCGGCTCTCAGCAGCTTAAGCCCGACCCCGGTCGGCACAAAAGCCCTGGGCCAGCCAGGCACAAAGCCCAGTGTACCACTGGAGAGCACGCGCCGGCTCTCAGCTTAAGCCGACCCCGGTCGGCACGAAAGCCCAGGGCTAGCCAGGCACAAAGCCCTGCGTACCGTTGGCGAAGCAACGTGCAAGCAGCCCTGGAGGCTCGATTTTATCTTGACCTTCCGAGTCCTACGCTCTGTCGGGAACTGGGAGTTCGTACCTCCCGACCCCAAGATTCGGTCCTACGAAGCCAAGTCGAGGCTATCCAAGAGTACGTTACAGATTGCTCGACACCGACGAAGCCACTAAGGGTCCCGCGTCGACTGCTAAAGAGTTTGAAGTGACAGTTGCAATCAAGTGGAGACAAATCTCATTGAAAGGAGTGTATTTCAAAATTGAAAGTGCTTACAAAATGCCGACCAAGTCGGACTCACAAAAACAAAATACAGTATAGGGCTCATAGGTCAGCAAGTGCGTCCTCATCATCAGAAGAACCCATCTCAGAGAGGCGGTCCGGCTCCACTTCAAGGGCCTGGGGAAAATTTAAGTCTCTAGCCACCTTTTCCTTCCCACGTGGAACCCTTGAAGATATGCCCCCGTCGAAGCTTCGGTCAGCTCATCCATGAAATGCTCGGATGCCCAAAATTCTTCAATAACTTTGGCGGTCCTGACTTCGACAGCTGCCTCCACCTCAGCCGCTAGAGCTCCCCTCTCAGCAGCCAGGGCTGCCACTGCTATCCTCTCGGCCTCCAGGGCTAGATTCCTTTCCTCCTCCGCTCCCTTCGCCCTTTCTTCGGCCTCCCTCATTTCTCCTCCGCCGTCCTTGCCTTTTCTTCGGCCTCACTCACCTGACTCTCGGCCGCTTGGATGGTTGCGACCAATTCGGAGATGTGCAGGTCCCTAGCCGCGACGGCATTCTCGGCCTCCATGAGCTGGTTGAGGGCCGCCCACAGGCGGTTGGATTCAATCTCTGCCCGGTTCTTGGCCGCTTTTATTTCATCAGCCCGGGCGGTCTTGGCTGATTCTAAGGCCTTCTCGGCCGTTTCTGCTCGAGCGCGAGCATCCTCGGCCTCTTTTTGGGCCTCCCGCATAGTGGTCTTTTCACCATGGATAACTTCCCTGGCGATAGCCAGGGAGTTTGCAATCTGCATGCAAGCCCCATGTCAAAAAGAAAAGGAGGAGCATGAGGAAATTTGAAAGAGAGCGGATAGTCTATTTACCTTGACTAAGGCCGCGTAGGATTCACGGAAGAAGGTAGTCGCCTTCAAATGGCTGAGCTCCTCCTGAACCTCTGTACAAAGATTGACGAGATGAGCTGCTCCACCCGGTGCCCATCGTCTAGGATAGAGTCCCGAGACAGCCCCCGCCTAGCCCTACTCCCTCCGAAGCTCCGGCGGTCTCGGATTCGGTGCATGGAGAGCTGCTCACTGGCGTCCTCTCCGGGGGCAGGCCTGCTGTCTGCGATGGTCCCTTGCAGCTTCGGTGGGGGCTGGTTCGCAGGGGGCAGGAGGCCCCCCATCGCCGTTGGCTCCTCTGCGGCCGGCTCCTCCATGGCCGGCTCCGCCTCCATAACCGACTCCCCCGTGATCGCCGGCTCCCCGCGGCCGGCGTCTCTGTTGCCGCTCCACCACTCGCAGTCCTTTCAGGTGGGGTGTCGGCCGTCAAGTCGATCTCCGGGGCGACCGGAGGCTCCTGCGGTGCGGATGGCTTGAGTGCCCGCACTATCGGGCATTTTGAGTCTGGTGCTCGCCGCCCATCGCTCGGTCCCTCTCGGGCCTTCCTTTTGGCGGAGGCCTTCATGAGTCGGCGTGCTGGGATTTTCATAGCTGCGCAGTATCGACCGGGGTCAGCAAAAAAAAAAACGCTGAGCGAGAGCAAAGGCAAGACTTTGGTTAAGTACAGGGAGACTTACCAAACTGGGAGATAAGACCCGCCGACTGGAGGTTTTCCTCCGTCAGGAGCAGGCTGTACCGAGGAATTTCGGTGGACAACAGCTGCCCTAGCGCCTCTCTATCTCTGGGGTGGACAATGGAATTTGCATTACCTCGGGGGTCAGGGTCTCCCACCGGGACTTTACTTGGCCAATGTTTGCGAAGAAAAAGGGATTTCCAGCCTTTAACGGAAGAAGGGAGAAGGAGTTTAAGGATGCGGTTGGGCCTAGGCTAGAACAACCACCAACCTTTCTGAGATTGGAGGATATAAAAGGAACGGAAGAGAGAGACTCGCGGGCAATGTGGAGGTGATGGCAAAGGACAACAAAGGCACAAATGACACGTAAGGAATTTGGGACCAACTGGGAAGGAGTTAAGGAATAATAGTCAAGAGGTTAACGAAGAAAGGATGAAAGGGTAGGCGGAGGCCCACCCTCAGGAAAATCTCATAGATGGCCACCCGGCCCGGTCGGGATGAGATCACCCTGTCGTCAGGGGTCGGGAGATAGAGCTCAATATCCTGAGGAATTTGGTAACGGGCCCGGATGTTTGCCAAATCGTTGCCCATTACCGTGGAGACGGCCCTTCGGGGATTCTGCCCCCACACTCGAGGAGGTGCCGGCCCTCGCCTGGCGACATCTCGGCATTCGGCCAGCCGCCGCGAGCGCCTCCCTGCGGGAGCCTCCTCGGCGACCCGCCGCTGGGCTAGAGGGACGTGATCCTCTGGATCGGAGGACCACTCAAGGGGAGAAGAAGGAGGAGAAGGAGAAGCTTGAGGCCTCTCGGCGAGGAACGATTCTCCGAATCGTCCTCCGCAGACCAAGACTGGGAACTCATTGCAAGACGAAAGATTGAAGAAGCCTAGGAGGAACAAAGAGCTAACCTGAGAAGGAAGGTGACGAACGCGAGCTCTCGAGTTGCAGAGGGAACCAGGAAGCAGAAAACCAGAGAGCAAAGGGAGAAGATGACGATAACAGGAATAGAATGGCCGCTTTCGACCCTCTACTCAGGTTTTATTCAGTTTCAAACTGTCCCGCCGTGCCTCGACCGCCACGCGGGCTCCCATAGCAAGCTGGATTGCCTAGGTAATCGCTGGGCGCGGGATTCGATTCGCTTCTGGCCAATGGTAGGACACCGATGACGTCGCCATTATGATGGATAATGATGGCACGACTTTCCTCACGGACTTCGACGGATAAACCCTGCTTCGAGGATGATCGCCGCAAATTAGGTGGACAGCGTTGGCCGCCCTATCACATCCCTATACTACCCGCATAAAATCATCGCAGCGCCTTTAGACACGTGTCTGGAGGCGGTTCGCAAAGGGTGGGGATCGGCCATTTGGGGGTGACACCCCTTTCACTTTACTGGGGCGGGCCCACTCCATCTCAGGGGTGAGGGGGCATCTGATATGGCTGATCCTGCGCCGTTAGAATGAACGGCAAAGATAGCGGCAGCTGACGGGAGCCATATCAACCCCCGAGACCTTCCTCTCGGTCTCGGGGCACATGAACAGTATATCAACCCCCGGACCTCCCTCTCGGTCTCGGGGCACATGAACAGTATATCAACCCCCGAGACCTTCCTCTCGGTCTCGAGGCACATGAACGGTATCTCAATCCCCGACGCATGGTCAGGCCGCTCTGGGCCACCTGGCGTGCCCACATAATCCACCGCATATCCGTGGCAGAAGATGGCCATACCTCATAACGGCGTATGATTCGTTGTATCCCTGTCACTGTGCATGGCCATACCCCATTACGGTATGCGGATCACCACCTGCCCATTGCTGTGCACGATCATGTTCAGTGGTGGCGCGCACCAGACATGACCCCAGATGCGAGACATCTGTGAGGTCGTACTGACATGTAACTCATGACGCATCCGATGTGTATGATGATAGTACGACTTGTCATCGTCGGCCCCGTATTTTTTCCGTTATTGAACCGGGCTCCTAAAAATCAGTAATCTTGGGAATAGAAGGGGGACATTCGAAAGGTATAAAAGCACGCGCCCGCATTGTGATTGAGGATCCTTGAACTCTGGTTTTCTAGTTTTCTTCCTACTAGCTAAAACCCTAACTATTTCAGCTCCCTTCTGCTGAGAAGTTCTCATTGATCCCAAGTGACTAACTTGAGCGTGGAGGGTCCCCACCAGAGCATCTGGTCTCGGGAACTTTTCTTACAGGGGTCCAAAGAGAAGGACGTCCGTCTTCCCCGACGCTTGAAGAAGGTGACTTGGCATCATCAGCCACCATCATACTAATTTGCCACCACCTTTCAAGATGATGAAACTCTTTGAATTAACTCAAATACTTATCTCCTCTACTCCCAGATTTTAGGGTATATTATTTTGCTATTTCTTCTTTTCTTTAGATGGATTTCTTGATCTACTTCTTTTGAACTATCTCGAGAAGTAGCTTCATATCCAAGCATAAGGGGACCACGCCTTAGCTCCCTTTAGAAATGCAGTGAATTTGGATGGTGTGAAGGAGGCCTTCACCTAGTTTTATGTTGCTCTCATGAGCGATCCATGGCTTTTCTTGTTTTCTCGTTTGGATTCGTTTGATGTCCTTCAAACGAATATCTTTCTGCATCAAGTCCATTCACATCTTAAAGCAAGAAAAAGCTATTGAATGGTTGTTCACATGAAAGACCTAACCCAAACTCGAGTCGAGTTTAGCATAGTTTTGTGGTAAAAAATCAAATTCCAGCCACCAGCTTGTAGCCCGTCTTGAGTTCCAAATAATAATAACAAAAGCATGAACTTGGCATATTTGTCCATAATGTACCTACATGTTGAACGTGCCAAAATGGCCAATGATCCCACCACATGGATTTCTTTTAATAATGTTTTTAAAAAATAATTTCTTAAATTTAATTACCTTTCGAACTATTTATGAATGTAGTATGATTTTTGTTATGTCAAGTTGGCAATGCTAGGGTGGGATGGTGACGAGTCAAAATCATCACTTGAAATGCTAGGGTGGGATAGTGACGAGTCAAAGTCATCACTTTGAAGTGATCATCTCTCTAGGAAGAAATCATACTCTAAGTGATGACTTTTTTTTTTTTTTTAAGTAAATGTAAATGAAATCATCAGTTGGAGTAACGATTAGGACAATTATAACTTCAACAAATGATTTCCTAGAACTTTTGTATAATTTTCATTGAAAAAAAGAAAGAAAACCTATCTTAGAGTGATGATGTGAATTAGCATTTTTTTTTTAAAAGAAAAACATCAGGAGAAGACATCACTACTACTCTTCTCTGGTATCCAAATTGATCAAAAAAAAATTGCGTTATTTAAGGCAATGAGAAAATTTAATCTTTCTCCTTCTATCTCCTTTTGATCAAATGAAATCTCACTATATTCTAATAAAAATCTAATTTTTATTCGGAATCAAAAGCTCACCCTGCAGTGATTTTTGTTTTATCTTCCATTAGCTAAAGAGTTGAGGTAAAGGAATCAATAGAGATGACAATAAGTAGTAAGGGAAAGAGGAAACAGAAGGCTAAGGTTCTGATGATCTCTCTATGCCTAGTAGTAGTTTTGATCATCTTAATTTTTAAATTTGATGCTTCACAAATTATAGGGAATTACAATATTTTTAGGAGTTTGAAAGCCGTGCCTTTTGATGGAGGGACAAATGCTATGCAAGCTGAACTGTCTCAGTAGAGGGAGGAAATGAAAAAGCAACTTAGGTTGAATTTGCTCTCACTTATGTATTTTTAATCCAGAAGTAGAGTTATTTGATGAAAAAAAAAAAAAAATTGCTTGCTTGATTCCACAAAGCTTCGATTCTGAGGAAGAAATATGGGATATATATATATTTCTGGCCATATAGAAATATGGATGCCGAAGAAGAGTGGTGACTCTTCTGGTGACGTATGAAAATTTCAATTCAAATCATCACTTGGAACGGTTATTTACAGACGTTTGTTTTTCTAAATTTTTAACAAAAAATTATTGATACGGGGTAAAATTGTTATTGCATCAATATCCGCATGTATGGTAAAAAGGTTAGGATCATTTTCGATTTCTGTTCGACAGATGTCATATTTGGAAAAAGATAAATTGTCATGCCTTGCCAAGATCAAATCATTTTTATACCTCGGCGTGACTGAGGTTTGACAAGACCAAACTACTCTCATACCTCGGCAGGATCGAGCCATCTCCATACCTCGATAGCACTAAGAACAATCTTTCTGAAATGAGAATTAAGAGCCGAATATGACCCTCTGATCACGATCAAAAGAAATTTAAATCCCTAATTATTTGGTGAGATTTCAATCATATCGGCTCCCAGCACTCCCAAAAAGGAAATAAAGCTAAATATGGCCTATTGCCCATAAATAACTGAATAACCGAATCTTAAAGCATCGATCAGCTTCCTTGGCCATCGATCCTCATAACAAACAAAATTCGAATCCTATCAGCGTCGCAACTAACTTGATTCGAATCAAATTCAAATCATACCAGTTTCTAACTTCCCAAGACACGCTCGAGAAGTCAGGTAATAGCCCGCCAACATTCTAGTAGCCTATAAATACCTTGTCCTAAGGTTTCCTCAGGTACTCTCACTCGAAACTAAGAAAGCTCAAGCAAAGTTTTTAGCTCTCGAGAGACCATTCTTGAGGGACTCTTATGCAAAAGCCTTCTCCTCACATATGTTTGTTGTGAATCTCCACTGACTTGGGCATCGGAGGGTCTTCCACAGGGGCAACCTCCAACGCTTTCTGTGTGAGGACTATCTTGCATGTTCACTCGGATGAAAGATTGTAACCCGGATCCAGACGCAGGCCGCACCCGAGCCGAAGAACGGGATTCAACAGCAACAGATTGGTGCTAAAGGAAGGGCCTCAAGTCCTGCTAAATTTGAAATCAAGGAGACAAGGTTTTTGACAAGAAGAACAATCCCTCAATGGCCAACCAAAGAAGAGCAACCTCAGATGCTCCAGATCAGGCCACATCCCAAAGGCCTGATCTCACAAATAATATTGCACCTTCGCAACCACCACCGGTTGAGATTCCTCCATTGCCAGTAGTCCCGATCACTCAGGACCAGTTTGTCATGCTGGTTCAGCATGTCCAAGCCCTAACCTAGCTGTTACAAGGGATCCACAGAGTTTCTCTTCCAACTGCACCAACTTCATAACTTTTCGATGGAGCTGTTGCCCCTATTTTACCGGTAATTTCTTCTTCCAGTCCACTCGAAGTCACAAGCTGTCTTCAGTAGCCCAACCACAAAGGTCCTAAACCAGCACCACAGAGGCTAGGAGGGAAGAGCTCGTCAAGATCTCGACGAGCTTGATCTCTTTCTTCGATGTACTCTCGCCATGACTTGACGCCGTGACTGCGGTCCCCTCGACCCATCTCTCCTACCATATGTGATGAGGAAGTCCAATGGCAACGTCATGAAATGCATCAGGAGTAGCACCAAGAGTTGGATGCTGTCAAGCATGCTCCTCTTCCCCAATCAAAGGCAAAGCAGGGCATCCCCTTCACCAATGAGATCATGCGGGAGATGATTCCTTCCCATGTTAAGTTCTTCACCATTGAACCGTACCATGGATCCACCGATCTTGATGATCACCTGAGCAGCTTTCAATCCATCATGATGTTCCATGGAGCATCAGATGCGATCCTATGCCGAGCCTTCCCTTTCACTCTTAGAGGATCTGTCAGAACTTGGTTTAACGGCTTGAAGCCAAGTTCCATCAGCTCTTTCAACGAACAGAGCTATCTATTCATTAGCCAGTTCGTTAGTAGTTGCCGCCACCGAAGAAGGTTCGACTTCCTTTCCGAGGTCAAGCAACGAGAGGGAGAGTCCTTGAGAAGTTATCTTGGCCGCTTCAACACGGCTATGCTGAAGGTAGACCACTCAACTATAAGGTGGCTATGTCCGCTCTGACGGGAGGGGCATCAAAGGAGGGTGACTTTTACTTAGCCTTGGAGGTCAACTATTCGAAGAATCTCTCTGACATGATGGCTCTGGTGGATAAATATGCCAGGGTCGAGAAATCACGAAGGTCTGCCCGAGCTGAGCAGTCCAAAAAGAAGGAGATTAAAGGCTTAGAGAAAAACTAACCCTCTCGCCATGCAAGCCTACCTCGCCACCAAAGAGCTCCTCTTCTGTCGCCTAGAGATTGCACTTGAAGACCAGCGTGGAGGTTCAATCAGTATACTTCGCTCACTGCACCAAGGGCACAGATCTTGATGATGATTGAGCGTCAGATCCCTCGGTCACCACCCTTCCGAGGAAACATGGCTCGGAGGGATATCACTAAATACTGCCAATTTCATCGAAATTATGGGCACGACACAGAGGAGTGCTGGTAGCTCTAAAACAAAATCGAGTAGCTCATCTGCCGAGCGAGGTTGAATCGATTTAGAAAGGAACCTGAGCCAAACAATAGAGGAGACCGTCAACCCGAGCCATGCTAACTACCTCAACCGACCCCAACGGTTGTTGGCAAAGTCAATATGATTTCTATGATCAGATATTTTCCAGTTCTTCTAGATGAAGAAGAAAACCCTCCAAAGAGGAGTCTGTCTGAGGAACTCTCTTTCTCAAATGAAGATCTCTAAGGGATACACTACGAATGAAATATCTTCGAACCATAGACTCTACCCTAGTAGGGTTCACCGGTGACGCTATTACTCCCGAAGGAGTTATCATATTAGTGGTCCGAGCCGACACTTGGCCTAGTGTAGCAATCGTTCATGCAGATTTTCTAATAATCAAGCTTCGGTCACGCTATAACGCAATTCTCGGTAGGCCTGGATAGATGTCTCTCAAGGCCGTTATATCCATTCCTCATCTCGCCATAAAATTTTCGATAGAGTGGGGAGTAGGAATAGTTTGGGGAAACCAAGCTGTGGCTCGGTACTGCTTTGTCGCTGATCTTCAGTCCAGAAGAACCGAGATCGATGGGCTAGATGCTCGGGGGGACTTTATTGAGCAACGAGGATAGCCAGCCGAGGAACTCAAAGAGGCACCGCTTGACGAGGCTCGGCTAGACCAAACCATAAAGGTCAGGTCACAATTGAAAGGGGAGCCTCGCAAGATTTGATCGAGTTCTTTCGAAGAAACGTTGACGTCTTCGCCTGGTCTAGTTCAGATATGTTAGGGATCAGCCCAGATATTCTTGTCCATCGCCTAACATGGATGAGACTTTCTGGCCGATCAAGCAGAAGAAAAGAAGCTTCGTCCCCGAGCGTCAGAAGGCCATCGAAGAGGAAGCTGACAAACTCATCAAAGCTAACTTCTTTCGGAAAGTAAATTATCTCGATTGGCTAGCAAATGTTGTCATGGTCAAGAAATCGAATGGCAAATGAAGGATCTGTATCGACTTCACATACCTCAACAAGGCCTACCCGAAAGATAGTTTTTCTCTATCTAGGATTGATCAGCTTGTGGACGCTACCTCGGGCCACCAGATGCTGACCTTCATTGATGCTTATTCGGGCTATAATCAAATTCGGATGGTACTCGAAGATAAGGAAAAGACGCTTTCATCACCGATCGAGGCATTTATTGCTATCGAGTTATGTCTTTTGGTTTGAAGAATACAGGAGTAACCTACCAAAGGCTGGTTAACAAGGTCTTTAAAGAACAAATTGGTCAGAACATGAAAGTATATATCGATGATATGCTGGTTAAAAGTAAGGAAGCATTCCAGCACATTGATTATCTCACAGAGAGCTTCATGACACTCAGAAAATATCAGATGAAGTTAAATCCAATCAAGTGTGCCTTCGAGGTCAACTTTGGAAAGTTTCTGGGCTTCATGGTCTTTCAGTGAGGCATCGAAGCAAACCCCCAGAAAATTCAAGCTGTCTAGCATATGGTTCCTCCAAGATCTGTTAAAGAGGTACAATGTCTTACTAGAAGGATAGCGGCCCTCAATCGCTTCATTGCTCAGTCGGCCGAAAATTGTTTTTCCTTCTTTAAGGCATTTCGCTCGGCCAAAAAGTTCTAGTGGACTCCAGATTGCCAAAAATTCTTCGAGGATCTCAAAAAATACCTCGGCTTACCACCTCTTCTTAGTAGCCTAAAGCTCGGAGAGACGCTATATTTATACCAAGTAGTTTCAGAAAGTGTCATTGGGTTCGTGCTAATCCAAGAGGAAAATAAAATCCAAAAGCCAACTTATTATATCAGCAAGTTACTCTGGGATGCTGAGACAAGGTACACTTGGATTTAAAAAATGGTTTTAGCTTTGATAACATCAGTCCAAAAGTTACGGCTTTACTTTCAAGCACATGTTGTGGTGATCTTAACCGACCAACCTATCAAATCAATCATTCATCGTCCAGAAGTATCAGGGAGGATGACCAAATGGGTCGTTGAGCTGAGTGAACATGATATTCGGTATCAGCCTCATCCAGTCATCAAGGCACAAATTCTGGCAAAGTATTTCTGAGCAACCAAAACCGAAGATTTGTAGTTGCTTCATGCAGATGGATCCTCCAGCATGAATGGTTATGGTGCAAGATTAGTCCTCACCAGTCTAGAAGGTTCAACATTCAAGTACGGCATCTGTTTCTCCTTCTTAGTCTCTAATAATGAAGCAGAGTATGAAGCTCTACTTACCGGACTCTGGATTTTCACGACTTAAAAGTGAAGAGGTTGAACACATACATCGACTCCAACTGTTGCCGGTCATATGCAAGAGAATTTGAAGTTTGGAAATCGAATATGGTTCGATATCTTCAAAAGGTCACGACTTGTCTTCTAATTTTTCTAAACTTGAAGTTGTTCAGATCCCAAGAACCAAAAACACATGCCAACCTTTATCTCGACTGGCCATCGCAGACTTAATGGACCTTAAGCAAAAATTTTACCTGCAATTCTTGAAAGGTCTAACATTGTCGAAGCTGACCTAGTGATGTAATTGAGTCTGAGCCATCTTGGTTCGACCCAATTATCAAGTACCTCAAAGAGGGATCTCTCTGGCAGACTGAAAGAAGGCAAGGAAATTAAAGATGCAAGCACCCCGCTATGTCCTACTTGACGATCGGCTATAAGCAATCCTTCTCTATGCCATTACTCAAGTTCCTTCGGCCATCAGAAGCTGATTATGCTCTTCGAAAGGTTCATGAAGGCATATGTGGTAGTCATCTTACGGCTGAATCTTATACCACAAAGTGCTGCGCCAAGGATACTATTGGCCGATCATGCAGAAGGATTCTGACGATTTCATCCGAGCCTACGACTCATGTCAATGGCACTCAAATATTCAAAGGCTCCCTTCTACCTACTTGACGCCAATATTATCTGTCTGACCCTTCGCTAAGTGGGAATTGACATCCTCAGCCCTTTTCCTCTTGCTATGGGACAGAGAAAGTTTTTGTTCGTAGCAATCAACTACTTCATCAAGTGGGTCAAGATCGAGGCAGTCGCCCAGATAACTGAAATTCAGGCTAGAAACTTCGTATGGAGATCCATCATTTGTCGATTTGGCCTTTTGCATACCATCATCACCGATAATGGTAGACAATTTGATAACCCAAAATTTTGGGAGTTCTATGAAGACCATGGCATCAGCCACCGGCTCACATTAGTCGGGCACCCTCAAGCCAACATGAGGCGGAGGTAACAAATTGAACCTTGCTGCAGAAAATTAATGCTTGGCTCAATAGGGCACGTGGCAGATGGGCAGATGAGCTTTATCATGTTCTGTGGGATTATTGAACCATCCAGAGGGTCCCCACAGGCGAAACTCCCTTCAGAATGGCCTTCGACACTGAAGCTGTCATTCCTGCGGAAATAGGGTTACCCTCACCAAGAGTGAAGAGTTATTTAAAGGAGTTGAATGATGAACAGCTCTGAGCCAATCTCGACTTAATAGAAGAAGTCAAAGAGAATGCCTGGATCTGAATGGCTGCCTATCAACAAAGGATAGCCCGCTATCATTCCTCCCAAATCAAAGGGAAATCATTCCTCCCTGGTGATCTTGTGCTCCATAAGGCATCCGTCTCTAAACCTTTAGATCAAGAAAAGCTATCTCCGAACTGGGAAGGCCCCTATCAAGTTGCAGATGTCATTAGACCTGGCACTTACATTAGACCTGACACTTACAAACTTTGAGATCTGGATGGAAAGTCCCTGGCACTTACAAACTTTGAGATCTGGATGGAAAGTCTATTCCTCGAACGTGGAACGCAGACAACCTCTGGATATACTATCGGTAAAGTACACTTATAACAAGCTCATTTTGTTCACAATGATGAAACTTTACTTTTAAATTTGAAATATTCCTATCTCAATCACTTTCCCAAAAGCTTTTGATAAAAGGTAGGCTTCCCCAATCGACGAGCCATGGATCCACTATCTCCGAACCTCGGCAGGGCTAAGCAATCTCTCCATACCTTGGCAGCACCAAGTAAAATATAATCTTTCTTCGAACCTTACTAGGGCTGAGCAACTATCTTCGAATCTTGATAGGGCTGAGCAATCTCTCCGTACCTTGGCAGCGCCAAGTAAAATATAATATATCTCTTAACCTCGGCACGACTGAGCAATCTCTTCATACCTTGGCAGCGCCAACTAAAATATAATCTGTCTCCGAACCTGGCATGGCCAAGCAATCTCTTCGTACCTTGACAGCGCCAAGTAAAATATAATCTTTCTTCGAACCTTGGCAGGACCGAGCAACATCTCTGAACCTCGGCAGGGCCGAGCAATCTCTCCATACCTTAGCAGCATCAAGTAAAATATAATCTATCTTCGAACTTCGGCAGGGCCAAGCAATCTCTCCATACTTTGGCAACACAAAGTAAAATAAAATTTGTCTCTGAACCTCGGCAAGGCCGAGCACTTATCTTCGAACCTCGGTAGGATCGGGCAATCTCTTCGTACCTTGGGAGAACCAGGTAAAATATAATCTATCTTTGAACCTTGGCAGGGCCAAGTAATCTCTTTGTACTTTGGCAGAACCAAGTAAAATTTCTCCGACTGGCAATCTTTGCACCTCAACAGAGCAAGGTAAAATCCTCTCTATCCCTCAGCATGACCGAGCAATTCACCCCAGTTTCAATAAGTTGAGTGAGAATTCTTAGGGGGCTTTGGCATGACAAACTTTCCTTGAATGTCAACAAGGCCACCTAGGTCTTCATATAATCTAAAACGAGTTAAGCGCTCCGTCCTCGAAGATTCAACATGGTCCGGCAAATGTCAGTAGGGCTAAACTAAATTGCCAAAATACTTGGCAAAAGCTAGGCACCTAAGCGCTCCTGACACTACATGAATTTCATTCCATCGGATGCATTCATTCGAATCTCAAAAAAACTAAGTATTTTTCCTCCTTAAGAAGAGGAGTGTCTCGGTAGGTCCAAGCTTTTCCTATATTATTAGGGATTCCTATGCCTTAGAAAGTCCGAGCCTTCCTTATACTATTTGAGGATTTCCATGCCTCGGCAGATCCGAGCCTTCCTTACACTATTTGTAAAGTCATGTGTTTCGATAAATCTGAACCTTTTCTGAAGCTTGGTCAAATGTTCCTAAACGTAATATACACCATGGAAAAAATCGAAGTCTTTAAAGTGCTAAACTTGCAAACAAAAGGAACAAACGACAAAAAGATACAAATAGTCGAGAGAAAAAAAAAGTCTCTTTCCAAAAACGTTACAAAAGATTATAGGCGTTACAAGTGCATTACCGCAAAGAAAATACAAGAGAAATTCTAGGACTCCGACTACATGCCTTGCATATGTAGGTCTTCTATTTCGAAAAAGAGAACTCTGTCGAGTTACGATCTCCAGGACACCGGGCAAAGATATCGAAAGAAAAAATAGCCTGATGATACTTACCTTCGGCTTTCCTTCCCCAAGGAAGCCACCTAATGGATCTTCAGGTGGATCAATGGCTACCATGGTTGACGGAAAGCCTATGGAAGCCGAGGCCCATCAGAAATTGCATTTTCAATGGTCTCTATGATTCCACAATAGATGGATAGGGCCAAGTAGAAAGAGCCCATGTGCGCTTCCCGTATGACCTCTACACGTCCTTCCTTGCGCTTCACGTATGGCCTCCACAGTTCCTTCTTTTTCTCCTTCTCTTTCTTACTCCTCACACTTAAGTTCCAAGGAGAGGACATGCTCTATGACTCCTTGGGAGTGGCTTTCTTTTCAACAACTTCTCCATCCGAACCATAAAACTCCGGCCGAATGCTGCAAGAGAAGGCCAACCTTCAGCATATGTCTCCGGCATGAAAAAGAACTCACAGGTTTTCTTTCACTCTCAGGATAACAAAGGCTCTCCGACTATGCTCAATACATCCCATTCTCCCCCTTTTATAGCCTTCAAGTAGGGATGGCCTCCATCAATAAAGAGGAGGTTTTGGGGATTCAAAGCGCACCAATCGCCATTAGGGCCATGTGTCGTTTATACCAGGTAGTTTCAGAAAGTGTCATCGGGTTCGTGCTAATCCAAGAGGAAAATAAAATCCAAAAGCCAACTTATTATATCAGCAAGTTACTCTGGGATGCTGAGACAAGGTACACTTGGATTAAAAAAATGTTTTTAGCTTTGATAACATCAGTCCAAAAGTTACGGCCTTACTTTCAAGCACATGATGTGGTGATCTTAACCGACCAACCTATCAAATCAATCATTCACCGTCCAGAAGTGTTAGGGAGGATGACCAAATGGGTCGTTGAGCTGAGTGAACATGATATTCGGTATCAATCTCATCCAGCCATCAAGGCACAAATTCTGGCAAAGTATTTCTGAGCAACCAAAACCGAAGATTTGTAGTTGCTTCATGCAAATGGATCCTCCAGCAGGAATGGTTCTGGTGCAAGATTAGTCCTCACCAGTCCAGAAGGTGCAACATTCGAGTCGGCATCCGTTTCTCCTTCCTAGTCTCTAATAATGAAGCGGAGTATGAAGCTCTACTTGCCGGACTCTGGAGTTCACGACTTAAAAGTGAAGAGGTTGAACACATACATCGACTTCCAACTGGTTGCCGGCCATATGCAAGAAGAATTTGAAGTTTGGAAATCGAATATGGTTCGATATCTTCAAAAGGTCACGACTTGTCTTCTAATTTTTCTAAACTTGAAGTTGTTCAGATCCCAAGAACCAAAACACATGTGCCAACCTTTTATCTCGACTGGCCATCGCAGACTTAATGGACCTTAAGCAAAAATTTTACCTGCAATTCTTTGAAAGGTCTAACATTGCCGAAGCTGACCTAGTGATGTAGATTGAGTCTGAGCCATCTTGGTTCGACCCAATTATCAAGTACCTCAAAGAGGGATCTCTCCTGGCAGACTGAAAGAAGGCAAGGAAATTAAAGATGCAAGCACCCCGCTATGTCCTACTTGACGATTGGCTATACAAGCAATCCTTCTCTATGCCATTACTCAAGTTCCTTCGGCCATCAGAAGCTGATTATGCTCTTCGAAAGGTTCATGAAGGCATATGCGGTAGTTATCTTAGCGGCCGAGTCTTATACCACAAAGTGTTGTGCCAAGGATACTACTGGCCGATCATGCAGAAGGATTCTGACGATTTCATCCGAGCCTATGACTCATGTCAATGGTACTCAAATATTCAGAGGCTCCCTTCTATCTACTTGACACCAATATTATCTGTCTGACCCTTCGCTAAGTGGGGAATTGACATCCTCAGCCCTTTTCCTCTTGCTATGGGACAGAGAAAGTTTTTGTTCGTAGCAATCAACTCTTCACCAAGTGGGTCAAGATCGAGGCAGTCACCCAGATAACTGAAGTTCAGGCTAGGAACTTCATATGGAGATCCATCATTTGTCGATTTGGCCTTTTGCATACCACATCACCGATAATGGTAGACAATTTGATAACCCAAAATTTTGGGAGTTCTATGAAGACCATGGCATCAGCCACCGGCTCACATCAGTCGGGCACCCTCAAGCCAACATGAGGCGGAGGTAACAAATCGAACCTTGCTGTAGAAAATTAATGCTCGGCTCAATAGGGCACGTGGCAGATGGGCAGATGAGCTTTATCATGTTCTGTGGGATTATTGAACCATCCAGAGGGTCCCCACATGCGAAACTCTCTTCAGAATGGCTTTCGACACTGAAGCTGTCATTCTTGTGGAAATAGGGTTACCCTCACCAAGAGTGAAGAGTTATTCGGAGGAGTTGAATGATGAACAGCTCTGAGCCAATCTCGACTTAATAGAAGAAGTCAGAGAGAAAGCTCGGATCTGAATGGCTGCCTATCAACAAAGGATAGCCCGCTATCATTCCTCCTAAATCAAAGGGAAATCATTCCTTCCTGGTGATCTTGTGCTCCATAAGGCATCCGTCTCTAAATCTTTAGATCAAGAAAAGCTATCTCCGAACTGGGAAGGCCCCTATCAAGTTGCAGAGGTCATTAGACCTGGCACTTACATTAGATATGGCACTTACAAACTTTGAGATCTTGATGGAAAGTCCTTGGCACTTACAAACTTTGAGATCTGGATGGAAAGTCTATTCCTCGAACGTGGAACACAGACAACCTCTGAATATACTATCGGTAAAGTACACTTATACCAAGCTCATTTTGTTCACAATGATGAAACTTTACTTTTAAATTTGAAATATTCCTATCTCAATCACTTTCCCAAAAGCTGTTGATAAAAGGTAGGTTTCCCCAATCGACGAGCCATGGGTCCACTATCTCTGAACCTCGGCAGGGCTGAGCAATCTCTCCGTACCTTGGCAGCGCCAAGTAAAATATAATCTTTCTCCGAACCTTACTAGGGTCGAGCAACTATCTTCGAATCTTAGTAGGGCTGAGCAATCTCTCCTACCTTGGCAGCGCCAAGTAAAATATAATCTTTCTCCAAACCTTACTAGGGCCGAGCAACTATCTTTGAATCTTGGTAGGGCTGAGCAATCTCTCTGTACCTTGGCAGCGCCAAGTAAAATATAATCTATCTCTGAACCTCGGCAGGACTGAGCAATCTCTTCATACCTTGGCAACGCCAAGTAAAATATAATCTGTCTCCGAACCTCGGCAGGGCCAAGCAATCTCTTCGTACCTTGACAGCGCCAAGTAAAATATAATCTTTCTTTGAACCTTGGCAGGACCGAGCAACATCTCCGAACCTCGGCAGGGCCGAGCAATCTCTCCATACCTTAGCAGCATCAAGTAAAATATAATATGTCTTCGAACTTTGGCAGGGCCAGGCAATCTCTCCATACTTTGGCAACACAAAGTAAAATAAAATTTGTCTCCGAACCTCGGCAAGGCCGAGCACTTATCTTCGAACCTCGGTAGGGTCGGGCAATCTCTTCGTACCTTGGGAGCACCAGGTAAAATATAATCTGTCTTTGAACCTTGGCAGGGCCAAGTAATCTCTTTGTACTTTGGCAGAACCAAGTAAAATTTCTCGACCGGCAATCTTTGCACCTCAGCAGAGCAAGGTAAAATCCTCTCTATCCCTCAGCATGACCGAGCAATTCACCCTAGTTTCAATAAGTTGAGTGAGAATTCTTAGGGAGCTTTGGCATGACCAAACTTTCTTTGAATATCAACAAGGCCACCTAGGTCTTCATATAATCTAAAACGAGTTAAGCGCTCCATCCTCAAGATTCAACATGGTCCGGCAAATGTCAGTAGGGCTAAACTAAATTGCCAAAATACTTGGCAAAAGCTAGGCACCTAAGCGCTCCTGACACTACATGAATTTCATTCCATCGGATGCGTTCATTCGAATCTCAAAAAAACTAAGTATTTTTCCTCCTTAAGAAGAGGAGTGTCTCGGTAGATCCAAGCTTTTCCTATATTATTAGGGATTCCTATGCCTCAGAAAGTCCGAGCCTTCCTTATACTATTTGAGGATTTCCATGCCTCGGCAGATCCGAGCCTTCCTTACACTATTTGTAAAGTCATGTGTTTTGATAAATCTGAACCTTTTCTGAAACTTGGTCAAATGTTCCTAAATGTAATCTACACCATGGAAAAAATCGAAGTCTTTAAAGTGCTAAACTTGCAATAAAATGAACAAACGAAAAAAGATACAAATAGTCGAGAGGAAAAAAAGTCTCTATTCCAAAAAACGTTACAAAAGATTATAGGTGTTACAAGTGCATTACCGCATAGAAAATACAAGAGAAATTCTAGGACTCCGACTACATGCGTTGCATCTGTAGATCTTCTATTTCGGAAAAGAGAACTCTGTCGAGTTACGATCTCCAGGACACCGGGCAAAGATATCGAAAGAAAAAATAGCCTAATGACCTTCAGCTTTCCTTCCCCAAGGAAGCCACCTAATGGATCTTCAGGTGGATCGATGGCTACCATGGTTGACGGAAAGCCTATGGAAGCCGAGGCCCATCAGAAATTGCATTTTCAATGGTCTCTATGATTCCACAATAGATGGATAGGGCCAAGTAGAAAGAGCCCATGTGCGCTTCCCGTATGACCTCTACACGTCCTTCCTTGCGCTTCACGTATGGCCTCCACAGTTCCTTCCTTCTTTTTCTCCTTCTCTTTCTTACTCCTCACACTTAAGTTCCGAGGAGAGGACATGCTCTATGACTCCTTGGGAGTGGCTTGCTTTTCAACAACTTCTCCATCCGAACCATAAAACTCGGCCGAATGCCGCAAGAGAAGGCCAACCTTCAACATATGTCTCCGGCATGAAAAAGAACTCACATGTTTTCTTTCACTCTCAGGTTAACAAAGGCTCTCCGACTATGCTCAATACATCCCATTCTCCCCCCTTTTATAGCCTTCAAGTAGGGATGGCCTCCATCAATAAAGAGGAGGTTTTGGGGATTCAAAGCGCACCGATCGCCATTAGGGCCATGTGTCGTTTATCTGCTCTCTCTCTCAGGTGGAATTCGAGAAATTTCTCCTTGCCTAATAAAGTGAGCATTTCTCGAACCCATGGATTGACCACGTGTCGTCATCTCGAAGAACTCTGCAGGGTATACTGAGAGTCTCCCCATATGTCGGGAGAGAAGTAAAAGATCTCCCTCCAATCCCATATCAAGGGACTTAAATGCAAAGAACCGCTTTTGGCTTCCCAAGGTACGGATAGATATGAGGAGGCATCTGCAGAAAAATGGGTGACCTAAGAGCAATTGATTGCTTGACATACGAAAGAGACAATCCTACGTCAGAAGGGGAGCGCATCAATTGCAAGGTAAAAGCCTCTGCAAGGCTCAGAAAAAATCGATCTATTAGCAAGCCTCGGTAAGGCCGAATAATATCCTTCATCTTCACAAGGCCAGATGGCCTGCCTCGGCAAGACCGTGCAATTTCTCCTATCTCAGGTAAAATCAAGCCAATTCTCTATCCTCAAAAAACTTGAACCATCAATTTGCTTAGGCAAAGTCATATTGCTAAGAGCTTCCTAAGCTCTGGTATAGCCGATCTACCCACTCTACCTAGCAAAAAACTACCAAATATACAACATTTCAAACAATAAGAAATGCTGGGAAAAATAGAATTTCATTCATAAGGATTGATAGTACAAGGCATATAAGTCATTTAGATTACAAAAAAGGAGAAGAATAAGAAAAAATAAAATCCCTAAGGCCCGGATTTATCCTCGGGAGCAACTTCGGCGATGCTCGGAGTGGTCTGACCCGGCTAGTCTACTCCCCCAACAGTTGGTGGGACGTTAACTTTCTCGAGGGATGGCCCCAATGCCATACTCCCATCAACAATCGACTGTGAGGCTTCATCCTTTCCAATCACGGGTCGTGAAGCCTCGGCTTCTTGGGTAGACTCTGAGAGATTCTTGATCGGGTCTCCTTCTGAGACAACCACAAAGTCAATGTCGGGGGCGTCTTCATCATCATTGTCAGCATTAACGGACAAGGGAGTCCCCGCCGAGGATTCGGCTGCCGATGATGGAAAACAATACTTCTCAGTCTCTAAGAACGAGAGATTGATGTTCGGATACTCTTGAATTACTCTCGTCCATACATCATCTGCCCCGATTCGATATGCCTCCTTCGAGAACTGAAGTTGCGCTTCAGTAAACTCGCCCGAGCTTTTGTATTTCTCAATCGCCAAAGCGATATGATTATCAACTTCGATTACCTAGCGCTCGAGCTCGGAGCATTTCTTTTGGCTCGAGGCTATATCCTCGGTCAGAGCTTTCATTTTCTTCGACGCATCGGCCTTAGTCTTTTTTAGCTGAAAAAACAAAATAACAAATAAAATGAACAGTCGAGTTGGCTTCAGTTAAAGAAAAGAAATAGGCCAATGTGTAGGAGTGAAAGGAAAATGCACCTCTTCGACATGACAAGCGACTTCAGCTTTCGCTTTCGTAGCCCTCCTCCGAGCCTTTTCTTTTTCCTTCTTATACCTATTCATTTCCTACTAGGAGTGCTCAAGATTCATCCAATCTTTGCAGGCATCGAGTCATGTTTGACGCAATTCGACCGTAAGGTTGACGATTTACCTCTGACAAGACTCGAACCGAATCTCAAACCGGCGTTTTCCTCAGCTATCTTACCATTTAAGGAATCAATCTCCTTTATGGCCTTGGTTCGGAACTTCGATAACTCTAACCGAGCTTCATCGGCTGATTTCCAAGCCTTCTCAAGTTCGGTGGTCTCAGCTCGGCGTCTTGATGCATTCGATTGAGCTTCCTCGGCTGATTTCGAGCTTCTTTAAACTCAGCTTGTATTCGACGTTAACTGACCGAACTTAGTTTACTCCGAAGCACCTTAGTTTTGTGCATAATTTATCTTTTCTCTTATCATTTTTGTTTCCTAAAGCATAATATATTAGTCAATTTCTCTCAAAAACATAATACACCAGGCAAATTAGGCCGTTATTTCGGTTCTATGGCAACAACGTTGGGAGAGCGATCCGTTTTTCCTTAAAATCAGAGTTACCATAATATTGTTGGCTACCTCTCGGTTCCTGCTGTACCTTCAAGCGCATGCGGCCACCCTTTCTCCTTTCAATACCAGCGGCATCCTATAATAATATCATCGGGTATATTAAAAAATTAAGAATCCCACAAGAGAAGCAAAATGTCATCCTATACTGATCACAAGGAAGACATCGGAAACGATGGCTGCCCTCGCAACCTCCCTTCTCTCCCCGCTATTCGTGGTGCTCCTGGCGATCCCCAGCTGCCGTGGATTCGAGATGAAAGAGGCCACCATCGATGGCATACAGCAGGCCTTCAAGGACGGCAGTCTCACCTCCAGACAGCTGACGGAATACTACCTGGACCAGATCCGGACCCTTAACCCGCTGCTCCACGCCGTGATCGAGGTGAACTCGGACGCCGTCCGGCAGGCGGACCGGGCCGACGAAGAGCGGCTTAGCGGGCGCCACCCGGGCGGGGGCCTCCACGGGATCCCCATCCTCCTCAAGGACAACATCGCCACCCGGGACCGGCTCAACACGACCGCCGGCTCGCTCGCCCTGCTCGGCTCCGTGGTGCCGCGCGACGCGGCGTGGTTGGGCGGCTGAGGGAGGCCGGCTCGGTGATACTGGGAAAGGCCAGCCTCGGCGAATGGGGCAACTTCCGCTCCCACCGCATCCCGAGCGGGTGGAGCGCCCGCGGCGGCCAGGGCCGGGTCGGTCCACTCGGCCCCTCGGTTCTTTTCCTTGTCTGGTCGGGTTCGACCGGGAAATTGATGGGTTCTCTTCGTTGATTGCAGAATCCGTACGCGCTGTCCAAGTTTCCGTGCGGATCAAGCAGCGGACCGGCGATAGCGGTGGCGGCGAACATGGCAGCGGTGACGCTGGGGACGGAGACGGACGGGTCCATCATCTGCGCCGCGTCCGATGATTCGGTGGTGGGGATCAAGCCCACTGTGGGGCTCACAACCCGGGCTGGCGTCATTCCCATCTCGCCCACCATGGACACCGTTGGGTGAGCTGAAAGAAACACCTATTTTATTAATTAATAAATCCTTGATACCGGCACCAAGCAAGCCTCAGGATGCGTGCAAGCGCACGCTCGATGGGAACGAAAATTTGAAGTTTTTTTTTTTTTTTGACAAAATATTGGAAATCACTATCTGTTTTTTCTAGCGTGATTAGTTTTAACTTTATTTTTTTATTGATTGCCTTGGGCCCAGCCCAAGCAATACGCCCATAATCTCTGAAAAAAATCTTTGCACATCGTCTCCCATGCAGGATAGCTTGTAGGTTCCGCACTGCACATGTGCGTGATCACACGTAGATAAATCATTATATTCGGTTCAGATTATTTTACACTCGAGCGATGCACAAAATTTTTTTTAATTTATGATGGCCAAATGTTTGGCGAAAAAGTCTTTGTGCATTAAATTCGGTATACTAAAAAAAAATATTTTTTTATTTTTACACATATATGCATACGCCATATGTCAATCATCGAAAGCGATGCAACCATGCTGCATCGTAGCCAGTAAGACTTTTTTATGTTTGGCATAAGGCATATCTATTGCTGCAAAATTAAGAAATATATTATTTAAAATTATATTATCGTATGATTTGGTTTCTGACTTGCCTTGCTTGCAAAACAACCAACTCCACATGCTGATAGGGCACTATTTTAATTTAAACAAGGCTTAATTTCTCTGTACGTGTCTTGCGCCCTGGAGTAATGTGGTGGTGATTTGTGATTCCGGCAACTCCTGATTGGCCTTTTTTTAATTAAAAAGAATCGCTCAATCTAAAGTTATAGAGCCAATCATCACACTAGACCATGCTTATTGCTTGTCAAAAACTAGATTTTCTAGAATCAAAACAAGCTTGTTCGTAGGATATAAATGCATGGTTACGTAAAAACATGGCATGGAAAACACTTTCTTTCTTTTTTATATTTCTTTTCCGATATAAATTATGATGCAATTTCTTCCTTCCCTGGCTCTATCTTCATCATGAGATGATCTCAATTGGTAGAATGATCGGCTTGTGCTTAATTAGGTGACTCAAGTTTGATCATTGTGTATATATGTTTTATATAACTCAAGTTTGATCATTGTGTATATATGTTTTATATAATTGTACATTGGCTAAAAACCATAATGGAAAAGAAAATGAATACCTTTGTTTTTTATCCCCATTGAAACAATTCACTTCAAAAACTTAAGCTAATGGGGGAAGATCAACCACGTTAAGATCCTCTCTTTCACGTGTGGCTCAATTGATGCATGCTGAATGATAATTAAGTAAAAATAAATCGGTATTAAAAGAACAGATAAATGGAGATATGCTATCATGTTAACCAATCAATGTAACCTTAAAACTTAAATTAATAGAAAAAAGTTCAACAATCTTTATCAGACTTAATAATCTTTTCTTTTGATTTTTTAACTTGATAAAATCTTACTAATTCGATAAACGCTCATGTTTTAGTTCAATTCTCAATCTCTTTGAAAAAGAAGAAACTAAAGAACAATACTTTCAGCAAAAAAAAAAAAAAAGAAAAAATGATGAATTTATTATCTGTGCTCCCTTTTATATGCATTGCATGTATCAAACGCTCAGAAATTTATGTTGTATATTTCAATCCAGACCACTCTGCCGAACAGTGTCAGATTGTGTGCACGTGTTGGACGCAATTGTGGGATATGATGCACATGATGCAGAGGCCACACTATCAGCATCAAGTTATATACCTCAAGGTGGATACAAGCAGTTCTTAAAGCTGGAGGGGTTGAAAGGAAAAAGGTTGGGAATTTTAAGGAAGGGCTTCTTTAAATTCCCCAAAGGTTCCATCTATGAAGAAGTTTTCGAGGAGCATTTCAATACAATGAGGTAACTTTATCTGAGAAAATACTTTGATTTAGTTTCAACATAATTAAAGAATAGTCTGTGAGTGAATTTCAATCAATTTGTAGTATTCTTCCAGGAGACAAGGGGGGCAGGACGTAGTTCTTGAGAATATTTTTTTTTCCCCTCTATTAAAGTCATCAACCATATGTAATTAATGAACTACTGAAAAATGATTAGAACACAGTATTTCCTTCAAATAAAGAAAAAACCACAGAATTTACAAATCTAAGAAAACTTGGCCGAAAAATAGACTACTAAGAAATTCCTATCCCTTCAACCTTGGGAATCTGTAAATCATCGCTTACATTTGCCCATTCACTAAATCATTGAAAATAGTTGAAAGATTTTTATGAGAACCAATTTGGCATAGCCCAATCCAAAATTATTAAAACAAAACAAGGGATATTACAACAGTTAGCATAGACTAACCAATAGATATTGATGACATTATAGCATTCAAGATTAAGGGGCATCGATAAAAACTGTTGCTTCCTTATGGTCTGATTGGAGAAGCATTATCAAGAGTTTGGTTCCTTCTGCTTTGGCCCCATGCTGGATGATATGGATGGACAGAAACATATATAAGAGTTTTCATAAATCATTCCTCTTGGCTAATCAACATCTCCTTTCTCTGAAGTTTGGAATTGCCTTGCTAGCTCTGATGACTTCTTTAGATATAGTTGCGGTTTACATGGTTTAGTGATGCTTTTGTTGTTAATGTTGGAATCCAAATTACAATATGGCTTATGGTTTGCACTATTTCTCTCAGTTTATTGTCTGATTTCGTTGTTGGGCTAATTTGCCTCGATACTCTAGATTGTTTCTTCATGCCAGCTTGTTTCCACCTAGTGTAATGTGAAAGCCAACCATGTAAATAGTCTCTACTGAACTAACAAGAGCAGGAAAGTTTTATATGGATCTGAATCATGTTATCATAAAAGTGAGCTTTTGCTTTCGAATGGCCTTTATTTGATTTAAGATGGATGCATTCTATCTCTACAGCTAATCAACTCCACCAAAATCAACTGGAATCTACCTACAAAAATGCAGAATAAAAGGAACCCCTGAAAATCTAGTCTAAAAGTCATCATGAATTGCACTAGGAAATTGCTTCATTTAACAATTTGTGAAGCCAAATTGTTTTATTTAATGATTTATGGAACCCTTCTAGTAACTGATGCTTATCAAAGAAATAATCTAAAGAAAGGAAACTCTCTAAGAAGGACATAACCTTAAGCATGGAGGTCGAACACCAGTCTTCAAAGTAACGCTAAACTTCTGCCAAAAAGATTTATTGCAAAAAGTTCAGCTGTGTATCAAACATTGGATATGGGGATGTATGAGATGTGACAGGAACATATCAAGAATTTGCTTAAGTTCGTGTTTCTCTCTCGCACATAAACCCCAGTCCAATATCTTTATATTATCTTATCAGTAAACTTTCAGGCTTCTAAGATATCCTTTTTGGGGGAAATGATCATGCGTGAACTACAATTTTATTGGGCTACCATGACTGTAGGCTAGCTGGCCAGAGTTGCTATTTATTGTTTTTAAGAAAATCTCATGTTAAGGTAGTTATAGGATTGCTAATATTTTTCACGATATGTGACAGGAAAATTGGAGCCATCTTGATTGACAACCTTGAGATAAATAATGCAAGCATCATCCGAGACGCTAAGAAAAGTGGCGAGAATGCTGTGATGTTGGCCGAGTTTAAGCTATATTTGAATGCTTACTTATCAGAGTTGTCTTCTTCTCCTGTGAGGTCTCTTGCTGATATAATAGCCTTCAACAATGAGCATGGTGTTGAGGTAAGACAAAATACTTCGTGTTGGCTTCTCTTATCATAAATTGAAAGTACGTATATGTGAAGAAGCTAACCATCATGCAGGAAAGGATGGCTGAATTCGGTCAATCCATCCTTTTGGAAGCTCAAAACACAAGTGGAGTAGGCCCTGTTGAGAGAGACGCGATTGCCAAAATGGCTCGACTCTCATTCGAAGGATTGGAAAGGTTAATGATTGAGAAGCAGCTGGATGCAATTATAACGCCAGGTGCATCTGCGAGCAGTGTTCTTGCCATTGGTGGGTACCCAGGTATCAGCGTCCCTGCAGGTTACGGAACGGACGGAGTTCCTTTTGGAATTTGTTTTGGTGGGTTGAAAGGTTCGGAACCAAAGTTAATAGAGATCGCCTGGTCTTTCGAGCAGGCGACGGCCATTCGAAAGCCGCCTCCGCTTGAGCCTATAATATCAGCACTGCGACTGCTTAATGAGTCGTGATTGGAGTATCAAAAAAAAAAAAATTGTTTTTATGATAAATAATTGTTTTTATATAATTTTATTTGAATAAATGAATCATATGACAGTGAAACAATCTCATTTGTATAATCACAAGCTAAACTACTTATCTTGTCACATAGACTTTGTTGTTGGGACTGAGTGTTAATTAGGTACTCAGCAGGGGCTGGATGTTAAACTCGTGAAGGGTTGGACGCCAGATTCAACTTTTTTCAAATTAAAAAAAAATGTTAATGCTTTTCTATATATATTTTTATATTCTCCATTTCATCTCTACCGGTGTTAAACTCGTTAAAGGTCCTCCGTTCAGCAGTCTCCTCTCCCTCGTCTTCGTGCGCTGCCACTCTTTCGATTCATTTCGCTCTTACTTTGGATACAAATGGGTTCACTTGCTGTACCAAAGGGCAGTGCGGTAAATGCATATCGAGTACATGAATTAGCCATATACTTATACCGTCATGCATGTCAAGGCTCAATAAATTTTATCGTGCATAGCCTGTATGCACAATTAATTCGTGCTGTTACCGTCAGGATCTGTCCTTCGATTCGGGCGCGGTCGGTCTCCTGATCGGACTTCCTTCTGAGCGGACTTGCACAGAAGTCCTCACGCGAGAGGCGTTGGGGTGGTCCTCCGCGGAAGACCCTCCGACGCTCAAGTCAGTGGGGATCGACGATCAACAGAAATGAGGAGATGGATCTCTCTGGGGAGTCCCTCCAGGAGTGGCCAATCGGGAGCTCTAGGGGAGCACCGACGGTGGAGAGGGAGAAGAATGAGCAGTGAAGGAGAGAGAGAGAGTGAGAGTGGGCTGTGCGTGCGTACCTAAGAGAATCTGGGAGTGTCTTATTTATAGGCAATCACCTGAATCTTGAGTGCCTTCTGGAAGGTTCGAAAGTTGTTGGGATACGGAGATGATTCGAATCAAGTCGTTGTGAGGCCGGTGGGATCCATATCTTGTCTGTTGGAGGATCGACGGCTGGGAGAGCTCTCTGATGGCTTGAGGTCTAATGACTCCATAGGTCCCAAGCCATTATCGCAGATCCTAGGCCACTCCTCGATACGATTCTTTATTTGGGATTCTGTTACACTAGATTTGGGCTCTCCCGCGCCAGGCTCCGCGGAGGTGCATGTCGAGCTACGAGTTACTCGGGGAAGCCGAGCTATGGGTTGCTAGGGGGAGCCGAGCTATGGGTTGCTCGGGGAAGCCGAGCTACGAGTTGCTCGGGGAAGGCGAGCCATGGATTGCTCGGGGAACCGAGCTATGGGTTACTCGGGGAAGCCGAGCTATGGGTAGCTCAGGGGAAACCGAGCTACGAATTGCATGGAAAGACCGAGCTATGAATGGCTCAGGGAAAGCGAGTTATGGGTAGCTCGGGGGAAACCGAGCTATAGGTAGCTCGGAGGGAGCCGAGCTATGGGTTGCCCGGAAAAACCAAGCTATGGATTGCCCGGAAAGACCGAGCTATGGATGGCTCGGGGAAACCGAGCTATGAGTTGCTCGGGGAAGGCGAGCCATGGATTGCTCGGGGGAGCCGAGCTATGGATGACTCGGGGAAACCGAGCTATAGGTAGCTCGGGGGGAGCCGAGCTATGGGTTGCCCGGAAAAATCGAGTTATGGATTGCCCGGAAAGACCGAGCTATGGATGACTCAGGGAAGCCGAGCTACGGGTAGCTCGGGGGAAACCGAGCTATAGGTTGCTCGGGGAAAAACGAGCTATGGGTTGCTCGACCCGCTGGACCATACTAGTTAGCTCGCTCTTTATGGGCATAGTGTAGCGGGCGGGGAATGGGGCTAAGCCTAGCCCCTTCGTACGGTTATCAATGCAATGACGATTTTACCCCTCAACACATGCCCCCCACTCCCTAGTTCGAAGCGTAGGTTCGGGCGTAGGGAGTATAGACTTAGGTGGTGCAATCCGAATGGGGGGACATGTATTTGATAGCCCACGCAAGGATGCCCTAATTAATGCTACGTGGCCGTTTTGCCTTCTCGAGGTGGATCCATCGTTCCTTAGGAGCGAAGGCAACAGCTAGGGAAGCGCCACGTGGGAGATCTCGATTTTCACGGTGCCTATAGTGGCGGTTCGAGATGTCTTGGTTGAGACGCCTCACCCTCTCCCTGAGGCGGTTTCCCTTTGGGAAAAACGGAGTCGTGACGGCGCCATCCCTATTTGTAGCGCTCTTTCGCTTTCCCTTAGAGAACTTCGTCCCTCCGTCTTCTCAGTGATCTTGCTCAGTGTCTCTTTTGATCGAAAACATGGTGAGTCCGAGTGATCAGGCTTCGGAGGTGACCCTGGTGGATCTAGAGCGGATACGCAGCCTGTACAAGATTTTCCAGGACATCACCTTGTTGCTCCCGACGGCTGAGGACAGGGTGACATCCGGATTAGGGGACGGAGCATTCTGCTACGAGGAAAGCTTGAGGGCAGGTCTTAGGTTTCCTCTTCATCCGCTGGTGTGGGAGGTGATGAGGTTCTACAATATATGCTTCACCATGGTGGCTCCCAACAGCTGGAGCAACCTCATTGGATTCATCTCGTTGTGCAGCCGTGTCGGGGTGACTGCGACCCTTCCGATGTTCAGGGTGTGCTACAACCTGGTCTCCGGGAGGGCCTCAGAGTGGCCTTACATCGGTCCCGGAGGTCCTTCAAGATGATCTCTGATAACCCGTCGTCGATAAAGGAATGGAAGTCGTGATTCTTTATAGTTGAGGAGAATATCGGCTCGGATTTCCCTCGGGTGTGGAGACAATACGTAAAGGATCCAGAAGCGCACCCGGAGTTAACCGAGCAGGAAAAAAGGGATCTGGTCATGTTACGCGGTAGTCGAGCGCTTCCGGCCAGTGCCCTTCTATCGAAGGATGCTCTCTTCGCGGCCGGATTGAGTCCTGTAGATCCTCGCTGTGAGTACCACTTCGTGGCCAATAGCTTACTGTGATTTCATCTTTGGTTTTGTGCGAACTAATGGGCGAATCTTATTGCCCCTGCAGCCGAAAGGTCGGCGTTCGCAGATCAAATGAGGGAGGAGCTGGGCAAGCGCCGCAGGAGATCCGGCTCCAGCAGCAGGCATAGGGCCGAGAAGAGGTCTCATCCTTTCGGTTCCTGCCCTAGGGGGATCAGGATAGATGGTGATGATCGGCGCTCCCCATCACCGTGGGCCGGAAGTCTCGGAGTTCTGGCGGCGCATGATCTTTCAACGCCGGAGGGGGGTCTGTCAGGAGGCGAAGATCAGGATACCACAGGGGTTTCAGAGGAGGCTGCTGAAATTTCCTCCCCACCGGTTGTCGTTTTGTCCGACGATGGCGAGGGAATGACGTCAGTTCACTTGCAGACCCCCATGGTCAGGGCGGCTTGGTCTCCCTCATTGGAGGCCGGTGGCTCGGAGAGGTTGCCGGCGGAGGCGGGAGCGGCCTCCGCTTCGATCGAGATGGGAGAGGTGGTTGCAGCCGCCGAGGTTCGGCCTGGGCTGCTAGTGGGAGAGCCAGCGGGCGATGAAGGGGTGGCCGAACCAGTGATCGAAGCTCACGGGGTGCTTTCTGGCGAAGGGCCTTCCACCGAGGCACAGGAGGCCCCGGGGGAGGCCAAAGTTCCAGAGGAGTCTATTGGGGGTAGGGGAACGTTCGAGGAGGCAGAAGAAGAAGAGGAGGAAGAAGGAGAAGGAGGGGAGCCATCAAGCGAAGGGGACATTCGGGCTGGGGCTCCCCTTGCAGGGGCCGAAATGCCCGAGGCCTCTCAAATGAGGGCTCTGGTGGAGGAGGCTGGTCAACCGAGGCTTCGTGGGCTATGGGTTCTCAGGTTGGCTCCCTGAGCGCAGATTTCCACTCACGCGACCCGGAGGTGAGTGCCATGTTCTCCGCTTTGATGCGGTCGTGTTCCAAGGGGAGAGGGTTCCTCGACAGGAGGGAGTTATCCGGAGGACCTTGTTGAGATGGCCTTTAGGTACACCGGGGTGCCGAATGAGGCTTTTCTTCTTCCCGAGATCGACGATCTTGCTCTCACGAGGATGCTACGGATTACGCGTCTCGGGTAAGTCGTCGCACCGAAGTAGGTTTTTAGTCAGTTAGTTCGATTGCGTTCCTTATATATGCCATCCTTTCCACAGAATGCCCTGATCATGAGGGCGTTAAAATGGCGCTTGCATCTGGTTGTTGGAGCTTGGGCTCAGGCCCGCCAAGAGGTTGATCACCTCAAGGAGAGGGTGGATTCTACATCTAAACTCTCCCGAGCCCTGACGGTTCTCCAAAGAGAGCTCGAGGAGGCTCGCTGGGTTCATGCAGTTGAGAGAGAAAGGGCCTCTCGACTCGCAACACAGGTCAACGAGCTTCAAGGCTTCCGCGAGCAGTCCGAGAAGCTCAGTCTGGAGCTATCTCAGATCAAGGCGGAGCACGAGAGCAAGGTCAGTTCCATGCAGCAATTTTTTGATAAGAGGTGGGACCAGTTGAAAGCCCGCCATGCTGAAGATAAGGGCAACTGGAGCAAGAGGTTCGAGGAGGAAGAGCATAGGTGTTGGCGGCAGCAGGACCACCTTACCCGTCTGAATAAAGAGCTCGCCGATACAAAGGATCGGCTAAAATGGTCGGATGAACGAGCTGTTCGACTTTCTGACGAGCTTGACTACGCTCGTCAAGAGATTGGGGACGCCCAGTCCTGGGTGGATGAACTTAAAGAGAGCCTTCGCCAAAATCAATTGGCTAAATCGAGGGCTCTCAATAGGGTCCAAGTGCTGGACAGCGAGCTAGCTCGGCGGGGCGAGCAGGTAGGGCGTTATCTGTTTTATCCGTTTTGGTCTTTCGACTTCTGTCTTACTTGGCTCTTCGTCTGCAGTTGAACAAGATGAGCCAGGAGTTTCAGGAGCGGTTGGCGGCATTCAGAGAGGAGGCGGCCTCAAGGCACCGAAGGATCTCCGAATTAGAGAAGAAGTTGGCCGAGGCGAACGTGCGGGTCTCTTCGGCGGTGGAGGAGTACAAGAACTCTACCGAGTTTGCCAACGAATGCAGGGCGGCTTGCGCTGATGCATTCCGGTTTGGCGAAGAGGAGGCATGGGCTAAGATTGCTCAAACTTATCCTAACCTGGACTTGTCTTGTTTGGAAGCCGAATATTATGAGACACACACCCCGGGATTCGAGGAAGACGAATATGGAGAGATTTCTGACGTCGATCTCAAAGCCGTTCAGGGGGTCGACGTTGCCGCCGAGGTATCCCGGCGGGATACCATCGAGAAGGGGGGGCCAAGCGATGCTCCCGCTGATGCTGCCGCAGGAGACGCCGGGTCTGATCCCAAGTCTTGACCCTTTGGGGGCCATATGTATTTTCTTTTCTTTTCTTTTGTAGTTCGATCGGAAATCAATAAACTGGTCAGTTGTCTTTCATTTATTTATCTTCTTGGATGGTTTCTTGCCTTAAATTTTTATCCCAACTGCGAGCGCCGCTTGGTTGGTTTTTTGGCTCGAATTTGAAGGAACATCTTGGTAGAGGTCAAGGCATAGGGATAGCCCCGACGAAGGAGTCGAGCTGCGACACAGCTTGGTACAAAAAGGAGGCTGAGAGACGATTCAATTCGGCTTAAGCCGAATGACATATGGTTCGGGTAGGGCCGAAGAATGAAGTAGCTCGGCTAGGGCGAGGGATGAAGTAGCTCGGCTAGGCCGAGGTATGAAGTAGCTCGGCTAGGGCCGAGGTAGTCCACCTTACCAGTGGCCAAACTATGATCGTGCCTTCGACAAAAAGAGGGGAGTTTGTCCCCGAGCAGGGGTTTGTTGAACCTTCGCTGTCACCCCTTTATTCTTTTTGGTAAAGAGAGGGTTTGATCTTCGCATCTATTTATTACCCCTGTCGGTGCTTTGTCTTTTCCAAGGCAGGTCGACTTGGCGTGTGGTGTAAGTGCTTATTTTCCATTGGAGGATGTCGTTTTCACGGGAAGATCCCCCAGATCCGCTAGTATCTGTAAGATCGGCAGATGATTTTCTGTATTTAAAGCTCGAGATCAAAGATAATCTTTTGGCATGCGTCATGGCTCGGGCACGCGCTTGGCGCGCAACGTGGGGCGCTGTTTTCATTTCAGGAGGCCACGTGGTGGCGTGGGTTAGGCGTTTGACTCTCGGGGCTTTTTGTTCTGATAGCTGTTCCCGGTTCATCTACGCCTATAAAAAGGGGAAGGAGGACTGTGTTGAGCCATCCCAAAGTTTTCTTTTCTATAAATTGTGAAGGTACACATAATGCCTGCCTCTCTGGGGCTTAGAGCAGGAGGACCGAGCTTTCCTCCTGCAAGTCATCGTCGTCCTCCGGACAGTTGGGGTGATGAAGGAGCCATCGGGGGTGGCTTTCCCTCAAGAAAGGAGCTCCGAAGATCGTATGGAGAGCGCACAGGAGGCTCGCAGAGATCGCATGGAGAGCGCACATATACGCTTCCTGTGTGACCTTTGCGGTTCACCTTTGGGGACGTAGGGTAGGAAGTGTACGCGTGCTCTCCATGACTTGCGTGAACTTCTCCTCCTCTACCGGTCCGGATTCCTGGGCTTGTCCGCCCAGAGAATCTTTTGCCACATGAGGAGGGGGTGATGGTGTGTTGTCCGCTAGTACATTGCCTGTTGACTCGGGCAGTGGCTAGCGGTACACACTAGATTTGGGGGAGTTCCCCGTTATCAGGGTCTGCGAGCTTTCTTCCTACCGTCAGAGGGCCCTTCGGATGGGTGGCTCGGGACAAGGCTCGTCCACCCTTTCTGATTTCTTGATATCTCGGGCTGGATGCTGAGATATCATTATTAACTGAAGCTGGTCACAACAGTCAGGCCGAGTCATCTGCTCATTATCAGCGCAGCTGATCGATTCGTGGCTTGTCTGATTTGTTGGATCGGATGCCAAAGCATCATTGTCACCCGAAGCTATCTTGGAGCAGTTCGGCTGAGTTATGTACTCATCTTTATTTTCTGTGTTTCAACATACTTGTAATGCCTCTCAGGTGGTTGTAATTCATTTTGATGGCAATGAAATAAAGAAAGTTTTGTCCTTTCTCCTAGTTTCTGTTTCTTTTGTGCTGAGAGTTGTTGCTGGCAATGAAATGAGGCGCGGGGATATCGCTCATTCTTGGCCGAGGATTCCGCGTTACCCGACCCAGTCAGGGTTTATAAGCTGCCCGACTCAAATGGAACTTTGGAGATCGCTTGGTCTGGTTGGGATTTGCGATAATGAGACATGCGTCTTGGCCTTATGCTGGGGCCTTGATAGTGGGAAGAATTCCTCGGCTCTTGCCGGGATTCTTAGCGGTAGAAACATTCCATGACTCTGACGGGTTTCGAAGATTTACAGCTCGGCCCCGCTGAGGTTCGGAGATTCATTACTCGGTCTGCCGAGGTTCGGAGATTCATTGCTCGGCCCTACCGAGGTTCAGAGATTTGTTTGCTCGGAGGGGTAATTCGGTTGTCGCCGAGACTCCGGATGTTTGGTTCCTGCGAGATTTGGCGTGGAACGTCAAAGCGGAACGGGCGGCGCATGGGACGCCCGATATTTATGATTTGGTCATTTCCGAGGGAAGCGAGTCAGTGTCAGCTGCTGACGCTCCTTTTCTTTTTTGCACTTCTCAAAGGGCGGCCGATTTGAGGCAATTTGGTGAAGTTTCGAGGATATTTACTCCACGAGGGCCCGGTAGATCGGGAGGAACCCAGTTTCTAGAGAAGGAGGGGGGTTCCCGAGTAATTTGTCGACGTTTACCGAATTCCCTCGGGAGGGAGCGCGACTCTTCGCTTCCCGTGGGCGTTAGCTAAAGTGGCGACACGCGGCAGATTCTCACGGGTCAGGATTAATGACCCGACTGCTCGAGATACTCACCAGGGCGGTATAAATATGGGCGAGGGGGATGTCAGTGTTCGTCATCCCCTCGGCCAGCCTTTCGACAGCTCCTGAGAGCGGGTATGGCTTCTCAAGGGGAAGGGCAATCGAACGAAGAGTCAGGCGTTGTCAGCAACGGCCGTGGGGGCTCCCAGGGGAGCCGTTCCACCGTGATGGTCGACGGTATGGCCTTGGCGTCAGCTCTTGCAAGCCACGAGTAGCTCAAGAAAGCGGTCGAGGAGTATCTCACCGTTTCTATGAGGGAGGCCGAGGCCCTTCGCCGGGTCATAGACCGGCAGGAGGGGGAGATAGCATCCCTCCGTCAGCGAGTCACCGAGCTATCCCGACGCATGGAGGACTCAGCAGCTCCTGGGGGGAGACAGTAGGCCTCTGCGAAGGCCATTTTTTTTTACTTTTTCTCTCTTTTTGTATTTCTCTTTATAATGAATGAAGGGTGATGTTCTTTTTTGGCCATCCTTTACTCCCTGCTGGGATCGCTGCATGGTTCATGAGAGAGGAAAAAATTGTTTGTCCCTGTTCGAGCCAAAGGGAGACCTGGGCGATCCCGCGGGCTTACGTGGTAAATTGTGGTCCCGTAGTTCCGTTTGCAGAACAAGGCGGGCGCTTAGGCAGCAAGGCGCGGGGACACTGCTTGGTTAGCCCGGGGATTTTGTAGCAGGAGGGGTTCCCCGACTTTGTCTGGGGTTCTTAGGTGGCCGTGTAGGGCCGTCGGGCCTTTAGGGGTTCGCTAAAGGTGTGGACTCTGTGCCCACTGGCGATTTTGCACTGGCCGAAGCTCCGGGACTATTTGGAAGTCCATCAGTTTTCGATCGAGGTTTGCGTGCTTCAATTTTTGCCGAGGCTTATGCACTTCGGTTCTAGCCGGGGCTTTATGCACTCTGGTTTGATCAGGGCTTTATAATCCATCACTCGGCCCAGCTGAGGTTCGGAGGTTTTTTACTAGGCCCAGCCAAGGTTTGGTGACTTGTTGCTCGGCCCAGCTGAGGTTCAGAGATCTGTGCCCAGTCGAGGTTCGGAGATCTGTTGCTCGGCCCAGCCGAGGTTCGGAGATTTCCTGCTTAAATAGGTAATTCGGTCGTGCCGAGGATTGGTAAGAAGCATCTGTTTCTTTTCACGATTTTTGGCGATATAATTTGTGGTGATTTATGTGCCAACAAAATTTAAGAAGGCGAGCCTATAGAGGGCGTACCCTACTAATGATACTTGCGGAGGTTATCCGAATTCCATGTCCGAGGGATGGATCTTCCGCTTAGATCTTGCAGCTTGTAGGTCCCGGGTCTGATGACCTCCGCTACTTGGTAGGGGACTTCCCAGTTTGGGGCTAGCTTTCCTTGCTCTAGTGGTTTGGAGATAGACGCTTTCCGAAGCACAAGGTTGCCAGGCAAGAAAGCTTTCCCTTTGACTCTGGAGGCGTGGTAACGGGCCACTCTTTGCTGGTAGGCAGCTATTCTAATCCGAGCTTTTTCTCTGATCTCCTTTACCAGGTCAAGGTTGGCGCGAAGCTGCTCATCGCTGGCTTCCTCCGAGTAGCTTTCCACCCGCAGAGAAGGGAGTCCTATCTCCACGGGGATGACGGCCTCTGTGCCGAAGGCCATTCGGAATGGGGTCTCGCCTGTGGGCACTCTCGGGGTGGTGCGGTAGGCCCATAGGACATAGTGCAATTCGTCCGCCCACCTGCCTCGGGCTCTGGAGAGTCGAGATTTGATCCCTTGAAGCAGGGTTCGGTTGGTTACTTCGGTTGCTCCGTTAGCCTGTAGATGCCCGACCGAGGTAAGACGGTGATGGATCCCATGCTCCTCGCAGAACTGACGAAACTTTGGATTGTCGAATTGTTTGCCGTTGTCAGTGATGATGGTGTGCGGGAGGCCGAAGCGGCAGATGATGGATCTCCACACAAAATCCCTAGCCCAAGCCTCAGTTATTTGAGCGACTGCTTCCGCCTCGACCCATTTGGTGAAGTAATCGATGGCGACGAATAAAAACTTCCGTTGCCCCGTGGCGAGCAGAAATGGGCCGAGAATGTCCATTCCCCACTTGGCAAAGGGCCAAGCGGAGGAAATGGGGACCAGGCTGGCGGAGGGGAGCCTCTGAATACTCGAATGTCTTTGGCATGGGTCGCAAGCTTGGACAAGGTCGTTAGCATCCTTTTGCATGGTTGGCCAATAGTAACCTTGACGCAGCACCTTGTGGCATAAGGACTGGCTCCCCAGATGGTTGCCGCAAATCCCCTCGTGTACCTCCCGAAGGGCATAATCAGCTTCAGATGGACGAAGGCATCTAAGCAATGGCATAGAGAAAGACCGCTTGTAGAGCTGGTCATCAATAAGCACATAGTGGGTGGCTTGCAGCTTTAGCCTTCTAGCTTCCCTTCGATCGGCTGGGAGCAACCCTTCTTTAAGGTACTTCAGAATGGGGTCAAACCATGATGGTTCGGCCTCAACTTGAATCACTCGGTCAGCTTCCGCGATACTTGGTCTCTCCAAGATCTCCAGGTGGAATTTTCGTTCAGCGTCCATTGATTCCGCAGTCGCCAGCCAAGATAGTAGGTCGGCACGGGCATTTTCAGATCTAGGAATTTGAATAATCTCAAATTCAGAGAAATGGGAGAGTATGCTTCGAACCTCTTGGAGATATCGGATCATATTCGGTTCCCGGGCCTCAAACTCCCCTCGCACATGACCTGCCACCAGCTGAGAGTCGGTGAAGGCATTCAGTTTCTCCACCTTAAGGCTGCGGGCGATCCGTAGACCGGCCAGAAGGGCTTCATATTCAGCTTCATTATTGGAGGACGGGAAGGAGAAGCGGATGCCATATTCAAAAGTTGCCCCCTCCGGACTGGTGAGGACCAAGCCGGCACTGGAGCGATGGGCGTTGGATGACCTGTCGACATGAAGAAACCACCGGGCGTCATATTTTGGTTTCTCGGGGGAGTCAGGGGTGGAGCCGTCCTCCGGGATAGTACATTCGAGGAGGAAGTCGGCCAACACCTGAGCTTTGATGGCCGGGCGAGGCTGGAATCGAATGTCGTGCTCGCTCAGCTCGACGGCCCATTTAGTCATTCTCCCTGATGTCTCCGAACGGTGGACCACCGCCTTGATGGGTTGGTCAGTCAAGACCGTCACAGAATGTGCTTGGAAGTATGGCCGCAATTTTCAGACTGAGGTGATCAAGGCCAACACCATCTTCTCGATCCGGGTATACCTCGTCTCCGCATCTCGGAGCAGTTTGCTAACATAATAAATCGGCTTCTGGACCTTATTTTCTTCTCTGACCAGCACCGAGCAAACGACACCTTCCGAGATAGCCAGATACAGGCACAATGTCTCCCCGGGATTTGGACTGCTGAGGAGAGGGGAGAGCCGAGGTACTTCTTGAGATCTTCGAATGATTTTTGGCACTCGGGGGTCCACTGAAAATTCTTGGCCGACTGAAGAGTTTTGAAGAAGGGGAGGCACCTTTCGGCGGAACGAGCCACGAAACGGTTAAGGGCCACTATCCTTCCAGTTAGGCGCTGGACTTCTTTAATAGACGCCGGGGGCGCCATCTGCTGGAGAGCTTGGATCTTCTGGGGGTTAGCTTCGATACCCCGCTGGGAGACCATGAAGCCGAGGAACTTCCCAGAGTTAACACCGAAGGCGCACTTAGTCGGATTGAGCTTCATCCGGTATTTGCAGAGTGTCGCAAAGCTCTCCGAGAGATCCTCGACGTGCTGTGATGCTTCTTTGCTCTTGACCAGCATATCGTCGACGTATACCTCCATGTTCCGGCCGATTTGTTCTTTGAATACTTTGTTGACCAGCCTTTGGTAGGTGGCACCTGCATTTTTAAGACCGAAAGGCATAACACGGTAACAGTAAGTACCTCGGTCAGTTATGAAGGCGGTCTTTTCTTCATCTTTGGGGGCCATCTAGATCTGGTTGTAGCCCGAGTAGGCGTCCATAAACGTCAGCATTTGGTGACCCGAGGTGGCATCCACAAGTTGATCAATTCGGGGGAGGAGGAAGCTGTCCTTCGGGCACGCTATGTTGAGGTCGGTGAAGTCGATGCAGATCCGCCACTTGCCGCTCGACTTCTTTACCATGACGACATTTGACAGCCAGGTTGGGTAATTCACCTCCCGAATGAAGTTCGCCTTGAGAAGTTTATCAACCTACTCTTCAATAGCTCTCTGCCACTCTGGGGCGAAACTCCTCTTCTTTTGCTTGACGGGCCGGTACATTTCATCCTCATTAAGGCGGTGGACAAGAACTTCGGGGCTAATTCCTGGCATGTTGGAGGCGGACAAGGCAAAAACATCGGCGTTGCTTTGGAGGAAGTCGATCAGCTCCTGCCGGGATTTGCCTTTCAGCAGCGACCCGATCTTTATGGTTCGATCGGGATGAGCCTCGTCCAGTGGTACTTCCTCCAGTTCCTCGACTGGTTCTCCTCGTTGCTCGGCGAATTCCTCCAGAGTGTCCAGCCCATCAACGTCAGGCATTCTGGACTGAAGGCTGGTGACAAAACACTGCCGAGCCATAGTTTGGCTTCCTTGGACAACACCAACTCCTTGTCCGATGGGGAATTTCATAGATAGGTGAGGGATGGAGACGACGGCTTTGAGAGACATCAGGCCGGGTCTTCCAAATATCGCATTGTAGGGCGACCTGAGCTTAGTCACTAGGAAGTCCGTGTGAACAGTGGCCACAAGGGGCCAGGTTCCTGCCTGAACCATTAAGGTTATGACCCCCTCTGGGACGATAACGTCGCCTATGAACCCCATTAGGGTGGAGTCCATGGCTCGGAGGTTTTCCATGAGCAATCTCATCTTGGCAAACACATCAAGGTACAGAACATTCACGGAGCTTCCACTATCAACAAGGATCCGACTTACATCGTAGTTATTTAAATTGAGCGATACAACCAATGCGTCGTCATGTGGGAATTGTATCCCCTAGAGATCGTCGTCGGAGAAGGAGAGCTCACCTATTCGTGCTTTCTTTGGCGTCGAGCCTTCATCGTCATTTCTATAGCTCGAGCCACCGGCTTCTTCAATCATGTTGATATGGTTGATTACGGGCGGATTTGGAGGAGGAGGCTGCTGAAGCTCGGGCTGGCGGTCGCCCCCTTGTCCTGGCTCGAGCGCCCTCCTGAACTGGTTCAGTCGGCCCCGTTGGATCAGCCTCTCAATCTCATTCTTCAACTACCAGCATTCCTCGGTGTCGTGGCCATGCTTCCGGTGATAGCAGCAGTACTTGGTGGGGTCCCTCCGAGTTGGGTTCCTTGGAGAGGAGTTGGTCAAGGGAGCTGGCGCTCTATCTCCATGAGGATTTGCGCCCTAGGAACAGTGAGTGGGGTGTACCGGTCGAATCGCCTGGGCGGGCTTCGGGAGCGATTTCTCAGCGGCGGCGGGGGAGCTCTTTGGCGACGAGGCGGGCTTGGCTGACGGATGGGTCAGTGCCTATCCGAACCTTTAGGTTCTTTCTTCTTCGCCAGCTCGGTGCGGGAAGCTCTCCACGATTCTTCGACCCTGGCGTATTTATCCGCCAAGGCCATCATATCGGAGAGGTTTGGGGGTAGCTGACCTCCATCGCCAGGTAGAAGTCACTCTCCTTCAAGACTCCCCCGCTAGGGCGGACATAGCCACTTCATGATTAAGGTGGTCCACCTCCAGCATGGCCTTGTTGAAACGGCCAAGGTAATTTCTCAAGGACTCCCCCTCTCTCTGCTTAACTTCAGAGAGGGAGTCGGATCTCCGTCGGTGACGGCGGCTACTGATGAACTGGCAAATAAAAAGACGGCTCAGCTCGTCGAATGAATCAATGGAACCCGGTTTCAAGGCGTTAAACCAGGTTCGGGCAGATCCTCTGAGGGTGGAAGGGAAAGCATGGCAGAGGATCGCATCTGATGCTCCATGGAACATCATTATTGACCGGAAGCTACTAAGGTGATCATCTGGATTAGAGGAGCCATGGTAGGGCTCGATGGCGGGTAGTTTAACATGGGAGGGGATCACTTCCTCCATGATCCCTTTGGTGAAGGGGATGCCCTGCTCTGCCTTGGGCTGAGGTGGATGAGCCTGCTTGGCGGCGTCCAGCTCCTGACGCATCTCCCAGAGTTGTCGGCGGATCTCCTCTTCAGATGTAGGAGGAGGAGCCGGGCGAGGAGAGCGTGGGGAGGGCGTCGAATCATGGCGGGAGGACTCCGGAGAGAGGGATCGGGTCCACCGAGATCTGGGGGATCCCTGTTGCAGCCCCCTCGTGGGACTGGTCTGTCCTCCTTGGGCCGGTGTGGGGGGTCCGCGACTCAATGCGGGCCAGAAGAAGAGGTGGCCGAAGAAAAAGGGGTTGCGGCTTCCTTAGGAAGGCATGGAGCAGGGGTAGTTGCAAGGCGCTTTTGAACCAGATGGGTCAGGGATTGGACCTGCTGAACCATTGTGGCGAACTGATCCTGGGTCACCGGGATAGCTGGCGGTGATGGGGTCTCAACTGGTGGCGGCTGCGGCGCCACGTTGCTCATCGGATCAGGTCTTTGGGAGACGACCTGGTCCTGGGCTTCAGAGGTTTGCTCTTCTCCGATTAGCCATTGGAGATGTTCTCTTCCGGATCGAGATCCTTATCTCCTTTCTTCAAGTTTTAATGGGACTTGAGGCCCTTCCTCTAGCGCCAATCTGTTGCCGCCGGGATCTGTCCTTCGACTCGGGCGCAGTCGGTCTTCTGATCGGGCTCCTCCTAGGCGAACCTGCACAGAAGTCCTCACGCGAGAGGCGTTGGGGGTGGCCCTCCGTGGAAGACCCTCCGACGCACAAGTCAGTGGGGATCGACGATCAACAGAAATGAGGAGAAGGATCTCTCTGGGGAGTCCCTCCAGGGATGGCCAATCGGGAGCTCTAGGGGAGCGCCGATGGCGGAGAGGGAGAAGAATGAGCAGTGAAGGAGAGAGAGAGTGAGAGTGGGCTGTGCGCGCGTACATGAGAGAATCTGGGAGTGTCTTATTTATAGGCAATCACCTGAATCTTGAGCGCCTTCTGGAAGGTTCGAATGTTGTTGGGATACGGAGATGATTCGAATCAAGTCATTGTGAGGCTGGTGGGATCCGTATCTTGTCTGTTGGAGGATCGACGGCTGGGAGAGCTCTCTGATGGCTTGAGGTCTAATGATTGCATAGGTCCCAGGCCATTATCGCAGATCCTAGGCTACTCCTCGATACGATTCTTCGTTTGGGATTCTGTTACACTAGATTTGGGCTCTCCCACGCCAGGCTCCGCAGAGGTGTATGTCGAGCTACGAGTTACTTGGGGAAGTCGAGCTATGGGTTGCTCGGAGAAGCCGAGCTATGAGTTGCTTGGGGGAGCCGAGCTATGGGTTGCTCGGGGAAGGCGAGCCATGGATTGCTCGGGGGAACCGAGCAATGGGTTGCTCGGGGAAGCCGAGCTATGGGTAGCTCGGGGGAAACCGAGCTACGAATTGCCCGGAAAGACCAAGCTATGAATGGCTCGGGGAAAGCGAGCTATGGGTAGCTCGGGGGAAACCGAGCTATAGATAGCTCGGGGGGAGCCGAGCTATGGGTTGCCCGGAAAAACCGAGCTATGGATTGCCTGGAAAGACCGAGCTATGGATGGCTCGGGGAAACCGAGCTATGAGTTGCTCGGGGAAGGCGAGCCATGGATTGCTTGGGGGAGCCGAGCTATGGATGACTCAGAGAAAGCGAGCTATGGGTAGCTCGGGGGAAACCGAGCTATAGGTAGCTCGGGGGGAGCCGAGCTATGGGTTGCCCGAAAAAACCGAGTTATGGATTGCCCGAAAAGACCGAGCTATGGATGGCTCGGGGAAGCCGAGCTACGGATAGCTCGGGGAAAAACGAGCTATGGGTAGCTCGGGGGGAACCGAGCTATGGGTTGCTCGACCCGTTGGATCATACTAGTTAGCTCACTCTTTATGTGCATAGTGTAGCGGGCGGGGGGATGGGGCTAAGCCTAGCCCCTTCGCACGGTTATCAACGCAATGGCGATTTTACCCTTCAACACGTGCGCTTGGTGCATATATGCTTGCTGCCCCGCTCTACGATGCAGAAAGTATTTTTCTTCCTTGGAACCTTTGCATGATGTTGCGGATCCGTCCGGATCCAGCATCCCATCCATTGTGCTGAGGGCTGGAGGGGAGCTTCTATTTTCACCGCAAAAATTGCTCTCTACACACCTTAATTTTTTTATAAAAAATTAATTTTCTAAACTACCCTCCCCCCTCCCATATTTGCTCTAATACGGGATGCCCCCTCTTCCCCGTTCGCTCTAGAAGCCCCCCTTCTTCTCTGTTCGCTTTAGTGCCCCTCTCCCTAGCTTTCCCCTCTTTCCCGATCAATCCCCCCCTCCAGCACCAAGGTAAGGAAAAGTCAGAGAGGGGGGTCGGTGCCTGAAGGGAAGGGGGCATCGGAATGAATGGAAAAGGGGGGGCTGCCGGAGTGAACGGAGGGGGGGAAGCCAGGGAAGGAGGGGCGCCGAAGTGAACAGGGAAGAGGGGGGCTGTAGAAGTGAAAGGGGGTGTAAGCCGATGGTGGGGGCACCGGAGAGAGAAGGATGAGGGTTTTAAAGATAGTTTTAAAAATTATTTTTTTAGAAAGAAAATAGTGGGGGTGAAAAAGCAATTTTTATCGTGCAAATAGAAGCTCCCAGGCTGAAACCATCCCCGTCTCTAAAGAACATGACAATATTAAATAAAGGGTAAAATGAACAAGAGCATGCTATATTATTTCAATTAGCGCTAACAAAAGTGGATGTTCCATGGTCATGATCTAAAACTCTAAGCCAAACTTATGATTTGTTTCCTTATTGGCTAGCCTGGTTATTGCATCGCACCTAAAAAAGATGACTCATTGACATGTAATCAAGTAATGGTGCAACTTGAGTTAGATCATATAATACCTTATAAAAATAGTCATTGGCTATCAATTAATTTGGACTTGAGCCTTTTAAGATCACATAGATTATCTCAATTAGTTCGGACAGCAATTGAGCTTAAGACATTACAAATTAATCTAATCAAACTTGACTAAATTATAATTTGAGAAAAACAGGGTCATAAAAAAAAGACCAACTTATGCTTAGATTGGGTCTGAAAAAGGTCAAGATGTGTTTAAATGAAATGGGGTTTGAATCTACCTAACTTTTAGTAGCTATTGGATATGTGAGGTACCATGGCGGAGGTTCTAAAAGAAATAATGTCTCAGCCCTGCATGCATGACTAGAGATACCATGAAAAAGGTCCGAATATTCTCTCCTAAGGGCCAATAATATTTTCTAACCATAAATACTGTATCACTAAAATATACAAAGTTTTGTATGACAAACAGTTTCATCCAAATAAAATAAAACAAATCATGCCATCCATATGAGAAAAAAGCACCACTGAACAAAGACAACATAAAACGTTTTCCTTTCTTTCCGTTTGTTCATTTATTTATCATTTTATCCATTTGAGCATAAATCTATTTGTTGATCAGATGTAGGGCGTGTGCTAGAAGAAATGACGGGGGTATGACTCAAACTATGTGTCATGCCCCAGACCCTATATTGGATCTAGGGGTGGCAACCCGCCGCATGCCTGGCATGCAAGGCGTTCCGAAATATAACATTTAATACCAGAAGGGGTAATAACTATATATCGTTCAATTTAAATGGTTCTTAATACAAATCATAATCATAGGTTTTAGGCTACATGCCCATCATACATAAGTCACTAGGGTTACAACAAAATGTTGGATCTTAGTTTCCCCTGAATGAAGCTCCAACTACCCTAGATCTCATTCTTCAGTCCTATGGCTCTGAAAAACATTGTAAGATTTATATGAGCTTACACTCAATAAGTAAGCCTACTATTATATAATTATTTCGTCAAGATATTATCAAACCATATTTCCGTGTATAAAACTTCCAACTTCAAATACATTCATCATGTTATCAAAACATGTATATCATCAGCTCAAATAATTTTAGAAGCTTAATTATACAATACATGCTGAAATATGCAATGTAAACAAATCCACTGTATTCATATAATTATTATTTTCTTATGTGTCACACGGCCCTACAACACCCATCTGGTGTATCACTCTTTAATGTCCCCTAAGAGGAAGGGTTCTGGTACCAACGTTATGCCATATATCATAATCAATCACAACACATCCTCTAGATGTGTGTGCGTTATGCAATATATCAATCACATCACATCCTCTAGATGTGTGTCCTCCACATATATTGGGTATGGGGCATGACAACCCGCCGCATGCCTGGCATGCAAGGCGTTCCGAAATATAACATTTAATACCAGAAGGGGTAATAACTATATATCGTCCAATTTAAATGGTTCTTAATACAAATCATAATCATAGGTTTTAGGCTACATGCCCATCATACATAAGTCACTAGGGTTACAACAAAATGTTGGATCTTAGTTTCCCCTGAATGAAGCTCCAACTACCCCAGATCCCATTCTTCAGTCCTGTGGCTCTGAAAAACATTGTAAGATTTATATGAGCTTACACTCAATAAGTAAGCCTACTATTATATAATCATTTCGTCAAGATATTATCAAACCATATTTCCGTGTATAAAACTTCCAACTTCAAATACATTCATCATGTTATCAAAACATGTATATCATCAGCTTAAATAATTTTGGAAGCTTAATTATACAATAAATGCTAAAATATGCAATGTAAACAAATCCACTGTATTCATAGCATAAAATACATCAATAATACCAGTATATTTTGCAAAGCAAAAATAATCACATTATTCAATTTTTGCACATTTATAATCCATTACTTTGCAAAATATCAGTAATCACATATAATTATAGTAGATTCCCAATTGTATAACAAAATTTCATTTTGTCTCATTTTTCCAAATAATGTAATATATCCATAATTTTCATATTCAGATAAATTATAAAAATTATAATAAATGGCTTACTTACCTCAGTACGCTAATTCCAAACTATAAATCAGCTATGTGGACATCCGGTTACCTACAGCATTAATTTCCACAATTAAATCTCAAAAATTGGAACAATGCAGCATCCCCTAAGGTCTACCCAGTCTAATCCTGGGCCCAACTTTGGGCTCGAATATCTCTCAATTTATAAGCCCGAATGGAAAAATAAAAATATCCCGATAAACTAGAATCAACGCCAAATCGGGCTATATTTTTATTTCTCCATTTCCGGCCCAATACGGGGCCCAAATCGTAGCCCCAAAATAGCTCACGAGCCGGCCCATAGGGCCCAACGTGGGACTGCCTAAGCTGGCCCACGTCTTCATCATCTCCCTCCTCCCCTGTTTCGCCCAAAACAGGGGGAGGTCGTGCCGGCGGCCAAGGCCGCCGCCGGCCAAATTCTGGGTGGCCCGGCCATTGACGACCGGGCCAGAGCCGGCCGCGGTGATGGCCGGCTCCCTCTCCCTCTCTTTCTCCCTCAATTTCTGTCTCTCTCTTTCGCTCGATCCACGGCACGCGACTCGTGCTGGTGGCACGGCCGGCCACCGTGGCTGGCCGGATCCTTACCGGACGGTCGCCCGCCGCTGGTGAGGCCTCCTGGCCAACGCCCAGGCCCGGTGAGGCATCGGGCACTCCGCCGGGCCCGAACCAAGCCGTGAACCGGCTTGGTTCTCTCCCTTTCTCTCTGTCTCTCTCTCTCTCTCGATCTCTTTGTAACTCTCACTCTCTCTCCCTTACCTATGCCCAGCGCCGAGGGAGAGCTCGTGGGGAAGGAGGGGTGCTCCCCCCCTCCTTAAATAGTGGCGAGGGGAGGGTTATCCCCTCCCCTGTACCCACATGAAGGGGGCGCGTCGGCGCCCCCTTCCTTGACTGGCTGCGGCACTCCTTGCCGCAGCCATCAATAATGGCGGAGGAAGGGGCGGTGCCCCCCTTCCTCCGTCAACAATGGCGGATCCTCACCACGTGAGGATCCGCCGCAAGAACAGGGCTTCACATTCTTTCCTTCTTAGGTGAGGATCCGCCGCAAGAACAGGGCTTCACATTCTTTCCTTCTTATAAAAATTTCGGCCTCGAAATTGGTGTATCTCATATAACATTTAAAATCCAAAGCTTTATCATATGATTAATCTTCTTTACATATGTTAAGTTACAAACAATTGAGGATATTTTTCTTTAATTTTCCTCAAGCTCCCAAGTAGCTTTCCTCTCAGAATGGTTACTCCACTGAACCTTGACATAAGGAATGCTACGCCGTCTTAAAACTTGATCCTTACGGTCCACAATACGCACAGGATGCTCCTCTTACGTTAGATCCTTCCTTAACTGCATGGGCTCAAACTGTATCACATGGCTGGGGTCAGGAATGTACTTTCTCAACAAAGATACATGAAATACATTGTGTACCCCAGAGGGTGCCGGAGGTAATGCCAAGCTATAAGCCACCTCCCCTACTTTGCTCAGAATTTCAAATGGTCCAATGTATCGTGGACTCAGTTTACCTCTAATCCCAAATCTCATCACGTTTTTTGTTGGTGATATCTTCAAGAAGACATGATCTCCAATTTGAAATTCTAGCTCCCTTCTTCTCACATCAGCATAGCTCTTCTGTCGGCTCTGAGCTGTGCGGAGTCGTCCCTTGATCAGTTATACCTTTTCTACTGTCTGTCGAATCAGCTCAGGGCCCAACAATTTTCTCTCCCCCACATCATCCCAACATAAGGGAGATCTGCATTTTCTACCATACAAGGCCTCAAATGGAGCCATCTGGATACTGGCCTGGTAGCTGTTATTGTAAGCAAATTCCACCAAAGATAAGTGGTTGTCCCAAGGACCACCCAGGTCCATCACACAGGCTCGCAACATGTCCTCCACGGTTTGTATGGTTCTCTCAGACTGCCCATCTGTTTGGGGATGGAAGGTTGTGCTGAAGTTCAGTTTGGTCCCCAGAGCTCTATGAAGACTCTTCCAGAATTGGGACACAAACCTAGTATCCCTATTTGATACAATAGATACGGGAATACCATGAAGCTTCACAATTTGCTCAATATACATGTTGGCCAATCTCTCACTGGAGATCCCAACTCTGAATGGCAGGAAATGGGCTGACTTCATTAATCTGTCTACAATGACCCATACCGCATCATTGTTCCGAGGGGTCTTAGGCAGACCAGTCACGAAGTCCATAGTGATCTTCTCCCATTTCCATTGTGGAATCATCAGAGATTGAAGGGGTCCCGCAGGCCTTTGATGCTCAGCCTTCACTTGCTGACATACCAAACACTTGGCTACGTACTGAGCAATCTCGCTCTTCATTCCTTTCCACCAAAAGTTTTCTTTTAGGTCTTTGTACATCTTGGTACCTCCGGGGTGCACCGTGTAAGGAGAATAGTGGGCCTCCTTCAGAATCTCTGCTCTTAGTTCCACCACATTTGGCACACAGAGCCTGCCATCAAATCTCAGGGATCCATCCTCCATTATAGTAAATTCATTCTGAACCCCTGACTTCACGACTTCTTTAATCTTTTGCAGGTCCAAGTCTTCTTTCTAGGAGGACTTGATCCTGTCTAACAAAGTTGGTTGGAGTACAAGTGTTGCTACAAGTCCATTGGACCGTTGTACTCGCAATCCAACCTCCAGCTTCTCAAGATCCCTCTAGATGTGAGGTTGAGAGGTGATCATAGAAGCCAACTCCGAGGAGGATTTCCTACTCAAGGCATCAGCTACCACATTGGCCTTCCCTGGATGATAGTGCAGGTTCAGGTCATAGTCTTTTAGTAGCTCCATCCACCTCCTTTGTCTCAAGTTTAACTCCTTCTGAGTGAAGATGTACTTCAAACTTTTATGGTCTGTGTACACATCACATGCTTCTCCATATAGATAATGCCGCCAGATCTTTAAGGCAAAATCACAGCAGCCAATTCCAATCATGCGTAGGATAATTTTGCTCGTATGGCTTTAGCTGTCTGGAGGCATAAGCTATCACCTTCTTATTTTGCATCAGAACACATCTCAATCCCTTCCGAGAAGCATCCGTGTATAGAGTGAATCCTCCAGATCCTGACGGAAGGGTAAGGATGGGGGCTGACACTAGGCGTTGTTCAGCTCCTGGAAACTTCTCTCACACTCCTCAGTCCAGTCAAACTTTGCTTGCTTTGGGTCAAGCGAGTCAGGGGTAGAGCAATGCGAGAAAAGCCCTCCACGAATCTGCGATAATATCCTGCCAGCCCCACGAAGCTTCTGACTTCAGATACATTGGAAGGTCGACTCCAATTTACGACCGCCTCAATCTTCTTTGGGTCCACAGTTATGCCATTTTTAGATATTACGTGACCCAAGAATGATACTTGGCTCAACCAGAAGTCACATTTCTGCAACTTGGCATAAAGCTTTTTCTCTCGAAGGGTTTGCAGAACAATCTTCAGGTGGTCCATATGTTCCTCCTGGCTTTTGAATACACCAGGATGTCATCAATGAACACCACCACAAACTGGTCTAAGTATGGCTTAAAGATTCTGTTCATCAAGTCCATGAATGCTGCCGGGGCATTAGTTAACCCAAACGGCATCACCAAGAACTCGTGTGGCCATACCTAGTCCTGAATGCTGTCTTAGGCACATCTCCAGCCTGGACCTTGAGTTGATGGTATCCTGACCGAAGGTCAATCTTCGAGAATACCCGAGCTCCTTGGAGTTGATCGAACAGATCATCGATCCTTGGCAAGGGATACTTGTTCCGCACTGTTACCTTATTGATTTCTCGGTAATCAATGCAGAGCCGAAGACTCCCATCCTTCTTTTTGACAAATAATACTGGAGCACCCCAAGGAGAGACACTCGGTCTGATAAATCCCCGGTCTAGGAGCTCTTGCAATTGGTTCTTCAACTCTTTTAGTTCAGCTGGGGCCATACGATAAGGGGCCTTGGATATAGGTCCAGTGCCAGGGACCAAATCAATGGTGAACTCCACTTCCCGGTCTGGAGGCAATTCGGTCAAATCATCCAGGAAGACGTCAGGAAACTCGTAGCCACTGGAATATCCTCCAATTTCACCTCTTCCTGTTGAAGGTCCTTGACCACAGCAAGAAACCCTTGGCCACCCTTCATCAAGTATTTGGCAGCCCACAGTGCTGATACAAACACTGAAGCCAGGTGTTCCTGGCTTCCAGTAAAACTGAATTCAGGCTGATTAGGGATTTTGAAGATCACCATTTTCCTGAAACAATCTACCGAAGCATGATAGGATGCCAACCAGTCCATCCCAAGGATAACATCAAAGGACTTTAGTGGAAGGACGATTAGATCAGCCTTCAGCCTCTTGTCGCCCACGTTGATCTGGCAGGATCTGCATACATACTCCACCCTCATAACATCTCCATTTGGGAATGCAATGAGCAACTCTTGTTCTAGGGGACGGGTGTCAATGATGCATTATTGGCAAGATAAACATCAGATATAAACGAATGCGTGGCAGCCCGATCTACTAAAGTCTGAGCATAAGTGTTGCCTACTTTAATTGTCCCTGATCACAAAGTTTAGTTGTCTTAGATGTCATATAGCGGATCCTATTTATCCTTCATGATTAATGCATTATATCGCATATGAACCAAATAATCTTAAAGGGGTACTTAGGTAACAGGTATACCTGCCACAACGGAGTTAGAAGCGGCAGCATCCCGTTGGGTGAGGGTGAAGACCCTTCCCTGGGTCCTCGGCTGCTGCGGCTGGTTCATCCCAAGATTTGGAGAAGACAGCTGCTCCTCCGAAGGGGACAAGTGGCCATCTTGTGATCCACTTTCCACATATGAAGCAGGCACCTCTCGGCCCACGGCACTGCCTGCCCGGTGGAAGTTTCCGTAGTGAGGGCAATGGGTCTCCTTACCCTTCGATCCTGAGGGGGGCTGATATGTATCTTTCTTCTTAGCCTGCCCCGAAGATCAGCTCGAAGGAGACCCCTTCCTTTTCCTCTTTAGCTCCCACTCCTTCTGGTTCCTATTCATGTCTCTTTCAATCACCAGGGCTTTACTCACCACAGCACTATATGTGGAGAGTTCAAATGCATTGACTGCTTGCCTCAGTTTGGGTCGCAGTCCTTCAGTGAACCTGGTGATCTTGGCTCTCTCAGTGGTCACTATTTCCGGAGCAAACCGAGCTAGCCTAGTGAACTCGGCTTCGTACTGGGCCACAGAGAGATTCTTCTGTTCCAGCTCCAGAAACTCAGACTCCATCTGTCTTTGCACACTACTAGGAAAGTATTTGTTGAAAAAGGCCTCCTTGAACTCCCTCCAGGAAACAGCTTGTCCACCCAATCACTGCTCCATATGCAACCACCAATCATATGCCTCCCCTTGAAGGAGATAGGTGGCAAATCTAATCCGCTCCTCCTCCTGGCTACCATGGGCCATGAAGGCCTTCTCCATCTCCTCATCCATCCCTCAGCATCAGCGGGATTGGTGGATCCAGAGAATGGAGCAGGGGCTAAGCTCTTAAACTCAGCAAAGCTCTGACCCCCTCCTTGCTAGGGTTGCGGCGGAGCGGGCTGGACTGGTGGTTTTGGTTCGACTTGTGGGTTTTGCTGAGTAGGAGGGCCGGGCTGAGCAGGCACCACTTGTTGGATCTGCTGCTGCATAGCCTGCACCATTTCCACAAGGGCCTGAAGTATCTCAGTCTGCGCTGTTGCTGGCCATTCCCAGCCACATTGATAGAACCAGAGCCTCCAGAAGTTTGCTGGCCTCCCTGCTGGCCAGAGTCACCAGCCTGGGAACCTCCAACTTGTCGCATACTTCTGGTGTGACGAGGCATGACTATTCCCTGCCAAGTTTGGTTCCAATCAATATCTTTACAAACCCTTAAGTTTTCAAAATATATTATTAGAAACAAATTATATCTTCTTAGAGTTGATACCCTCCCAGTGTCATCCTACTGTTTTGTTTAGTGTCATCCTATGTTTGTCCCTAAGGTCAAACCTAGGCTCTGATACCACATTAGCTATCACGCCCCAAACCCTATATTGGATCTAGGGGTGGCAACCCGCCGCATGCCTGGCATACAAGGCGTTCCGAAATATAACATTTAATACCAAAGGGGTAATAACTATATATCATCCCATTTAAATGGTTCTTAATACAAATCATAATCATAGGTTTTAGGCTACATGCCCATCATACATAAGTCACTAGGGTTACAACAAAATGTTGGATCTTAGTTTCCCCTGAATGAAGCTCCAACTACCCCAGATCCCATTCTTCAGTCCTGTGGCTCTGAAAAATATTGTAAGATTTATATGAGCTTACACTCAATAAATAAGCCTACTATATATAATCATTTCGTCAAGATATTATCAAACCATATTTCCATGTATAAAACTTCCAACTTCAAATACATTCATCATGTTATCAAAACATGTATATCATTAGCTCAAATAATTTTGGAAGCTTAATTATACAATAAATGCTAAAATATGCAATGTAAACAAATCCACTGTATTCATAGCATAAAATACATCAATAATACCAGTATATTTTGCAAAGTAAAAATAATCACATTATTCAATTTTTGCACATTTATAATCCATTACTTTACAAAACATCAGTAATCACATATAATTATAGCAGATTCCCAATTGTATAACAAATTCCATTTTGTCTCATTTTTTCTAAATAATGTAATATATCCATAATTTTCATATTCAAATAAATTATGAAAATTATAATAAATGGCTTACTTACCTCAGTACGCTAATTCCAAACTGTAAATCAGCTATGTGGACATCCGGTTACCTACAGCATTAATTTTCATAATTAAATCTCAAAAATTGGAACAATGCAGCATCCCCTAAGGTCTACCCAGTCTAATCCTGGGCCCAACTTTGGGCTCGAATATCTCTCAATTTATAAGCCCGAATGGGGAAATAAAAATATCCCGAGAAACTAGAATCAACGCCGAATCGGACCATATTTTTATTTCTCCATTTTTGACCCAATACGGAGCCTAAATCGTAGCCCCAAAATAGCTTACGAGCTGGCCCAATAGGGCCCAACGTGGGACGGCCCAAGCCGGCCCACGTCTTCATCATCTCCCCCGCCTTCTCCCCTGTTTCGCCCGAAACAGGGGGAGGCCGTGCCGGCGGCCAGGGCTGCTGCCGACCAAATTCTGGGTGGCCCGGCCATCGGCGACCGGGCTAGAGCCGGCCGCGGTGACGGTCGGCTCCCTCTCCCTCTCTTCTCCCTCAATTTCTCTCTCTTTCGCTCGATCCACGGCACGCGACTCGTGCCGGTGGCACGGCCGGCCACCGTGGCTGGCCGGATCCTCACCGGACGGTCGCCCGCCACTGATGAGGCCTCCTGGCCGACGCCAAGGCCCGGCGAAGCATCGGGCACTCTACCGGGCCCGAACCAAGCCGTGAACCGGCTTGGTTCTCTCCCTTTCTCTCTGTCTCTCTCTCGATCTCTCTGTAACTCTCTCTCTCTCCCTTACCTGTGCCCAGCGCCGAGGGAGAGCTCGTGGGGAAGGAGGGGTGCTTCCCCCTCCTTAAATAGCGGTGAGGGGAGGGTTATCCCCTCCCCTGTACCCATGTGAAGGGGGCGCATCGGTGCCCCCTTCCTTGACTGGCTGCGGCATCCCTTACCGCAGCCGTCAATAATGGTTGAAGAAGGGGGTGGCGCCCCCCTTCTTTCATCAATAATGACGGATCCTCACACGTGAAGATCCATCGTAAGAACAGGGCTTCACACTATGCGCCACAAGTTGGGTATATGAAGTTTTTAAAGATGGAAGGCTTGGAGGGCAAAATATCGGGAATTATAAGAGAGGGTTTATTTGAATTATCCAATGATTTGTCAGTGAAAAGGTTTTTGAAGACCATTTGAATAAATCGAGGTAACCTGTCGCATAGACACTTGGATTGGATATATCATTCTAGGGTAGCTAAAATGATACAGAAACAATTTAATCTTTTTTTTGTTAACCTAAAAGATTTCTGATAATAACCAGAATTTCGATGTTCTGAAAATTAAATAGTCAAATCATATATGTGTATCTTCGCCTAATAGACGGAGCCCCGTTGATTTTTTTTTTTTTTTTTTTTTTTTTTTAAGCGGGTGATCATACAAGTCTAGTGTAAATCAGCTTCGAAGCATCGAAGTATAAAATCTGCTGCAGAAGGAGAGGATAGGGGGCGCTCGGCCTTCAGAACCAAGAACCAGCATGCTGAGCAACAGAGGTAGCCACCCAGTCAGCCATCAAATTGGCTTCGCGATAAATATGACGGATCTGAATAGAACCAACCTTTCACAAAATAGACCAACAATCCCTAAGGATCGGATTTGAGGGCCCATCAAAGTAATTCTCCACAGCAGCCAAGAAATGACCGTCATTAAATCACCCTCGATCATGATCCTATGAGCATAAAAAATTCTAACGGCATATGAAAGACCCGCCCAAGCAATTAGAAGCTCTGTCATCAGAGGAGTCCAAAGTACCAAAAAAAAAAATAAAACTATTAGGCTCTGCTGATCATTTGGCATTATTGACAAGTGAAATGTGCAACCATTAGGCTAGAACTCATTTGCCTAATGTACAGCGAAACAAAATAAAACTATTGACTTTCATAAATCTCATCTAAAAGTCGTAAGCCCCTTATATCATCCTTCAAGAATAGTGTAGATTTTTTTTTTTTTTACAAGCAGACGATCATACCACTCTGACGTGAGTCAAACCCGTAAGATCAGAATATAAAATTTGCTGCAAAATAATCGGTCAAGAAACTCCGTAGTACCATTTCCACTGGCTAGGATTTATAAAAATATTTTTTAAATTCTATACGTTGCAAGCTCTACAATGGTCGACCTGCATATAGTAGGTAGTAGGACAAGTTGAATTTGAGTTAAGATCTACCCAACATAACGCTGGAGTTTATTTGAATGCAACCATTGGCGGCTGGACTAAAACTAGGCCAAGCATTGACCTGCTCCTTTCGATCTCAATGCCATATATGAGGTCAAAACATTATCATTTTATTTTTTGTTATTCTGAGAACATCCTTTTTTTCCTTCATTAGCATTGTATTTGGATGTTTATTTGCTTTCTTGGCATTGGACAAAACATTTGATGGGACACAGGAAGCTAAGTTAATCGATCTGAGCACTTCATAGATTGGCGAGCGCTTTGCGCCGTCGGCCATCCGCTCGCGGTGTACGGTGGCCGACGGCCGATGTTGGTGGGCATCCATTGGCTGAGATTCGTAAGAAGAGGTTGTTTCGGAAGGAAGTACAATGGACAAGATCGGAGTTTTTTTAAAAAATATTTAATTTCGCTTTGTTACACGATGCAGGTGAAATTGGTCAGATCCAGTTATTCCGAATTTTTGGGTTCTATTATCAGGCGTGATGACTTCTTTCGGTAGGATTTTCAGGATGGTTATTTTTCTTTGTGTTGAGTATATTTTTTATTATAATTTTTTTAATTCTATGAATTTTGGTCACTAGGTTTTTCTACTGCTTCAGTAGTAAATCGGAGTGTTGCGGTCGAATCACGTATGATGAACGTCGGGCCGGATGGGATCACCGGGTGCGTAGAAAGGCCACCGTCTTCCTCTAGGAGCCTGCAAAAAGTCCCGGACCGGTGGTTCCGGCGAGGACCCTCCGATGCCCAAGTTAGTGAGTCGTCCAACAGGGATATGATTTTATAGAATTGTTTCTAGAGGAAGTGCCAGAGAGCGAGCCAGAGAGTCCCCTTGCATGGAGCTCGGGTCCTTATTTTATACCTGTTGGGGATCCGTATACCTTGGTCTGTTGGAACCGTCGGATCTGTTTCGTTGTGATGTTTCATCGAACGGTAAGTTGTTGGACTGTTGCTGGATAAGGGCCGCTTATAGCGGTAACTGCTGATCAGGTTAACACTGGCCCGTGATTTTGGTAAGTGAGGTATTCGGCAGCAACCTTAGATCGCGGGGTCGGTTGCCTAAGACTAGTCCTTGTATGAAGGCCGACACTGAGGGTCGACGCCGGCTGGCAGTGCTAGAGACTGGAACCAGAGTCTCAGTATTGGGACTGATACTGAAGGCCGACACCCGTGACCAATGCTGGAGGCCGATGCTGGTGGCTGACGCTGGGGGCCAACGCTGGAGGCCGGCGCTGGTGGCCGACACTGGATGTCTGGTGCCAACGCGTAGTTGGTCTTTGATGCCGACGCTGGGGGCCGACGCTGGAGGCCGACACCGGGGTCGGCGCTGGGGGCCGACGTCGGGGTCGGCGCTGGGGCCGACGCTGGAGGCCGATGCTGGGGCCGGCTCTGAAGACCGACGCTGGAGGCCTTGGGTTTTGTTGTCACATCATTGCTTTCGAAAATCGCGCGGAAGATAATATTATCCCAGGGGAAACGGCCAGCCGTATCAGATGCCCCCCCGTCCCTGAGATTGGTGAGCGTCTACTTACCCGCGAAAGGGGTGTGAATATCCCCTAGGTGTCCAGTTTCCGCGTCATCATTTCGCCTTTGTTGGGATTAGGGAAGATTTCCCTCGGGCAGTGCTACGAAAAGGCGGACGATATCATCGCGGTAAGGTTAGCGCCCCCTTTTACATTGATGGTCTTTTCGAACTTATCATATTGGCAGGACGTCGAAACGCCTCCCTACTGAAGACGGACGCGTGGTTGGATCGGACGGTTAGAGAGTGTTTCGAGATGGTGTAATGATGACAAATTGCCCTTATCTTCCTATCTTCCCCACTTCTTCTGCCATTTCCCCCTTTTGAGTCCGCCAGCGTTTCTGTCTCTCGTTCATTCTCTCCGTGCTCTGTCCTTGGCTCGCGCTTTTCTTCTCAGGTTAGTTCCCATGGCTTCTTCTCCTTCTTGCTCCATTTTTGGTTCTTGGGGGGGTTCCCACCACTTCCCAGCCTTCTAAGTCCCAGTCCATCCAATGGTCCACCTCATCTTCTAATCGTTCGCCGGAGCCACGACCAGTCGATCGTCCCCCAACCGGGATTCGCCCGGCCGGCGGGGGAACTTCCGTCCGGACCCGGCCGGTGGTTGCCGGCCCTTCTAGGGTTACCAAGGAGTCCCCCGAAGGGACTGCGTCCTCCATGTCTGCCCAGGACATAGCCAACTTAAGGGCCAGGTACGGCTTCCCTCCAGACCTTCATCTGTTCGTTCCTACCCCTAACGACAGGGCAACCTCTTCCCGTTCCGGAAGGGTTGCCTTGTACGGGGCCTTTTTTAAGGCTGGGCTCCGGTTACCGATCCATCCCTTCATTCTTAATCTTCTGGATCGGTATTCCTTGACCCCATCCCAACTAGTTCCCAACTCCTTCCGAACTATTGTTGGTTTTTTAGTACTCTGCCATCTGCAGGGTATAGAGGCTAGCATTTCCTTGTTTCGCAGCTTCTATACCCTTCGCAAACAGTCGGGATGGTGGTCTTTCACTCCTAGATCCAATAGGATTCTTAGGCTATGTCTTCCTTCCTCCGTTAAAGGGTGGAAGGACAAGTTTTTCTTCGCGGACATCAGCGGGGTTCGTGGAAGCTGGGGGATACCCAATATCGACGCCAATAGGGACTCCTCCATCCTTCCACGAGACCGGATGGCGTTTGGGCAGCTCCTGACCGCTGATATTCCTAAGTGTAATAAGCTGATAGCCGAGGAGAATCTTCATCGTGCCGGTCTAATTCCCTCGAGGGGTGAGCATTAGACTACTCGCCTCTCTTCCCTGTTCTTCTCTCTTTTTTTTTTTTTTTTTTAACTATCTCTTGCTTGTGTAGGGATGGCGCCAACTTTGCATAAGCTTAAACAGGTGGCCGCCAAGAAGAGGAAGGCCGTGGGACTGCGTCCCCGCCGAAGGAAGGGCTGTTGCCAAAGTTCCCAGGAGGGCCGACGCTGGGGGGTTGGCGCTAGAGATACCGACGCTGGGGTGGCCGACATCGGAGGGGCTACAGTTGTGAAGCCCCTACGTGCCAAGATCTTGAAGAAGGGCGGCCCCAAAAGGCCGACACTAAGGGGGCCGACGCTCAGAGGCCAAAACAGTGGGGTCCGTGCGCATAGGCGAGGCGGCTCAACCCCAAGCCGAAGCACCCATCATGGAAGACGCGGCGAAGGCTGGGGCCGGCAAGGAGGTGGAGCAAGGCCCGCCGGTGGGAGAATCTCCAGCTCCAGCTCCTCCAATTATTTTACTTGACTTATCTCCTGATGGGAAGACGCCGCCTCCCATGCCTAAAGAGACGGATAAAGCTCCGACGGCAACAGCGGCAACTCCAGTCGCTGCCTTGCCCCCTACGGGGGCGACAGCTGAAGCGCCTCTGCCCGCTAAAGAGCCGGAGGCGGTAGGCTCCGAGGTGGAATCAGCCTCCGTAGGTCCAACGCCCAGGGAAGGGAGGGTATCGATCCCTCCTTCCAGTCACTGCTGGCAAACCATAGCCGCTGGGCTACCTGGGTCATAGAGGAAGCTTCAGTGGCGGAGGTGCAAGAATACCTCCGAGGTCAAGGGTGTGTTACCTTCTTTCGTGAAGCCTCGGTGGCGCACCTCTGGGTGAGTTTTGTGCTATTATTGTCCTTTCCCTTTCCCCTTTTTCTTTCTTTATCTCTGGGTATTTATTTATTTTTTTATTTTTTTTTTTTTTTAGGCCTTGAATTCCCTTGTCGCCCTTAAAGATCTCTGGACTCTGAGCGACACCGCCATTGAACAAGCACGGGAGGAGATGGTCTCCCTTCAAGTCAAAGAAGAAAGGGCGGCGATGGCTCTAGAGACACTCGGGACACCTTGAAGGGTGAGATCGAGGTTATTCGGCTTAGGGCTGAAAAGGCCGAATACGCGCTGGAGGTTGCCCAGCGTCGGGCCGCCAATGAGCTGGACAATGCTCAAGTGGCTGAAGAGAAACAAAGAGTGGCGGAGGAGAATCTGAGGGCGGCAGAACAGGAGGTATGTGCTTTAAAGACTCAACTGAGTTCTGCCTCCGCCGAGACCAGTGCGGCCAAGGAAGCCACCCGCCAATATGTAACTAAAATCGCGGATCTGGAGGCGACAGTGGCGGAGGCCCAGAGGAGGGCCATCGAGGCGGAAAAGAAGGGGGCCGACGCCATAGAGGATTATAAGAAATCCGAAGCCTTTGATAACGAGGTAGCCGAGTCAGCGGCGCTAGCTTATGACGCCGGCTTCCAAGACTGTAAAAATAAAATCCAGGAGCTTTACGACCTGAAGGATGTCGAGGAGTTGAAGCCTGACGACATCCCCGAGGATGACGCCCCGCCTTCGGAGGGTTAACAGCTTTTAGTTTCTTTGTATCAATTGTGCCTGACCTGAGTCGGCAATTTTGTAACCTTTACCGTCAATGAATATTTTTAATCTCTTTCGCCTCTTCGATTATGATCAACTTCAGTTGTCCGAACTGCTGTGAACTGCCAGTCGTTGGGATTATGTACATTAGGTTACGCTAGATAGGACCACGAGTCGTGACGCTGTTAGTTGCTATTGCAAACGCGAGGTGCTGGTCCCTGGTCCCAACACATAGTTGGTCTTTACGGCCGACGCTAAGCGCCGGTCTCGGGGTCAACACACAGTTGGGTCTTTGTTGCCGACAATGGGTGCCGATCTTTTGTTGCCGACGCTGGGCGCCGGTCTTGGGTGCCAACGCGGAGTTGGTCTTCGAGTGCCGGAGCGGATCCGGTCTTTTGCTGCCGACGCTGGGCGCCGGTCTTGGGTGCCAACGCGGAGTTGGTCTTTGAGTGCCGGAGCGGATCCGGTCTTTTGCTGCCGACGCTGGGCGCCGGTCTTGGGTGCCAACGCGGAGTTGGTCTTTGAGTGCCGGAGCGGATCCGGTCTTTTGCTGCCGACGCTGGGCGCCGGTCTTAGGTGCCAACGCGGAGTTGGTCTTTGAGTGCCGGAGCGGATCCGGTCTTTTGCTGCCGACGCTGGGCGCCGGTCTTAGGTGCCAACGCGGAGTTGGTCTTTGAGTGCCGGAGCGGATCCGGTCTTTTGCTGCCGACGCTGGGCGCCGGTCTTGGGTGCCAACGCGGAGTTGGTCTTTTGTGCCGGAGCGGATCCGGTCTTTTGCTGCCGACGCTGGGCGCCGGTCTTGGGTGCCAACGCGGAGTTGGTCTTTGAGTGCCGGAGCGGATCCGGTCTTTTGCTGCCGACGCTGGGCGCCGGTCTTGGGTGCCAACGCGGAGTTGGTCTTTGAGCCGGAGCGGATCCGGTCTTTTGCTGCCGACGCTGGGCGCCAGTCTTGGGTGCCAACGCGGAGTTGGTCTTTGAGTGCCGGAGCGGATCCGGTCTTTTTGCCGACGCTCCGGTCTTTTGCTAAACATACTCATTCGAAAATAAGAACATGTCTATTATTCATGCATCAAACAGATTCAAATTAATAACGATAGAATTCTATTGATAGTACCGGCGTAAATTGTCGGCATTCCAAGTTCGAGGGAGCAGCTTCCCGTCTAGCTCTTCGACTTTATACGCCCCATGGTGGAGTACCTCTTTGACACGGTATGGTCCTTCCCATTTTGGTGCCAGCTTGCCCCCTTCCGTCGGCTTTGATACTTCAGCTCTTCGTAGGACAAGGTCTCCTGGCCGGAATGTCTTGGGTCGCACCCGAGAGTTGTAGTGTTTGGCCACTCGCTGACGGAACGCTGCCATACGAAGTTGCGCTTGATCTCGCAATTCTTCCACCAAATCCAGATCAGCCCTTAGCTGGTTGGAGTTGCTTTCTTCGTGGTATAATTCCGTCCGGGGACTAGGAGCTCCTATTTCTACGGGGATGACCGCCTCGGTCCCAAAGACCAAGCTGAAGGGGTTTCCCCTGTGGGTGCTCGCGGCGTCGTGTGGTAGGCCCACAACACACTGGAAAGTTCTTCCACCCAGCGCCCTTTACAGCTATCTAGCCGAGCCCTGAGCCCTTGGAGGATGATGCGATTGGTCACCTCAGCTGCGCCGTTGGTTTGGGGATGCCCTACGGAGGTGAATCGGTGACGGATGCCCAGGCCCTCGCAGAATTCTCGGAAGGCCGTGTTATCAAACTGTCGGCCGTTGTCTGTAACCAGGGTGTGTGGTAACCCGAACCGGCACACCACGGATTTCCAAAAGAAAGCCCTTACTTTGGCTTCCGTGATTTTAGCAAGAGCTTCCGCCTCGATCCACTTAGTAAAATGATCGACGGCCACAACTAGGAACTTACGTTGTCCGGAGGCAGGGGGAAAGGTCCCAGGATGTCCATGCCCCATTGTGCGAAGGGCCACGGTGCAGCCAGAGGGGTCAGCTGGGACGCCGGTTGATGTTGGACGTTGGCATGACGCTGGCAGCTGTCACATCTTTTAACGAGTTCAGATGCGTCCTCTTTCATTGTCAACCAATAATACCCCTGACGTAGAGCTTTATATGCAAGAGCCCTGCCCCCCAGATGGCTTCCGCATATCCCCTCGTGTATCTCTCGCAAAATATAATTGGCGTCGGTAGGACCGACACACCTGAGGATAGGGTATGAGAATGACCTTCGGTAGAGCTTTCCCTCCATAAGGAAGAACTTCGGGGCCCGTCTTTTAAGTTTCCTAGCTTCGGCAGGGTCTTCTGGGAGGATGCCTTCAGTAAAGTATTGAACATAGGCGTCCATCCAGGAGGGCTCCTGCTCCACTGGTAAAGTTTCTCTTGGTACATCAATGCTCGGGGCTTCTAAGTGCTCCACATAAGCCTTTCCCAACATCCCATCAGCTGAGGCGGCGATGGGATAGGGCGTCGGCTCTAGCATTCTCTTGTCGAGGAATGTAGCTGACGCTGAAGTGAGTGAATGGGGAAACCATTGAGTGCACCGCGTCTAAGTAGCGGGCCATGATGGGATCCTTTGCCTCGTACTCCTTTGTAATCTGGCCAGCAACCAGTTGGGAGTCGGTAAAAGCTCTAAGGCGTTTCACCCCAAGCTCTCGAGCCAACCTTACTCCGGATAACAAAGCCTCATATTCCGCCTGATTATTAGTGGCTGGAAAGAGGAAGCGAAGTGCACACTCAGTCACACCCCATCCGAGTTGGCCAAGATGAGGCCTGCTCCGCTCCCTTGAGAGTTCGATGCCCCATCCACGTGAAGGACCCACTCATCTTCGCTGGTTCCAAGGGGTTGAGTGTCCGTAGGAAGTTCTTAGGTGGCTCCATTCCCCAAGTACATTCGACCAAAAATCTGCCAGACTTGAGACTTCATGGCCGAACGAGGGCGGAAAGATAATCAAACTCCCCCAGCTTGAGGGCCCACCTGGCCAGCCGGCCAGAAGTATCCGGACGAGCTAGAACTGTCTTCAGAGGCTGGTCTGTGATCACCGCGATCGGGTGGGCTTGGAAGTATGGCCGCAGACGCTGGGCAGACACGATCAATGCAAAGATGATTTTTCCATGTTTGAGTATCGAGTCTCTGCATCATGAAGCACCTTACTTGTATAGTATACTGGCCTTTGTGTGCCATAGTGTCCACACGGACTAGCACAGAGCTAACAGCCTCAGGAGAGGCCGCAAGGTATAGAAGGAGCTCTTCTCCGCGTCGGCTTGGCTAGCAGTGGCGGGGTAGATAAGAATTCTTTAACCCTTCGAACGCCTCCTGGCATTCTTTGGTCCACTCGAACTTCGTTGATTCTGCGAAGCGCCTTGAAGAAAGGCAAACACCTTTCAGCGGACTTGGATAGGAAGCGGCTTAGGGCGGCTACTCTTCCTGTCAGGCGTTGTACTTCCTTCTTATTGGCAGGAGGCCTCATGTCCAAGATGGCTTGGACTTTGTCCGGGTTTGCTTCAATCCCCTCCGGGTCACCATGAAACCCAAGAACTTCCCAGCGTTACCCCGAATGCACACTTGCGAGGGTTCAGCTTCATCTGATACCGACGAAGCTGTCAAAAGTTTCTGCTAGGTCCGCGATGTGGTCATGGCATGAACGCTTTTTGTCAGCATGTCATCCACATACACTTCCATATTACGCCCTATCTGTCCTTCAAAGACCTTGTTCATCAGCCTCTGGTAAGTAGCCCCGCATTCTTTAACCCGAAAGGCATCACCTTGTAGCAATATAGACCCTTTTCGGTTATGAAGGAGGTAGCTTCTTCATCCTCCGGATTCATCCGGATCTGGTTGTATCCGGAGAAAGCATCCATGAAGCTGAGGACCTCATGGCCGGATGTAGCGTCCACCAGTTGATCGATTCGAGGCAGGGGAAAGCTATCTTTGGGGCATGCCTTGTTGAGGTCGGTGAAATCTACACACATTCTCCAGCTTCCGTTGGCCTTGCGGACTAGCACCACATTAGCCAACCATTCAGGGTAGTGGACCTCCCGAATATGGCCCGCAGCCATTAACTTGCGGATCTCCTCGTCGATAGCTTTCTGTCTGTCTGGAGCGAAGTTTCTCTTTTCTGTCGGATTGGCCGACACTCTGGCTTGAGGTTAAGCCGATGGGTGATTACTTCTTCAGGGACGCCCGGCATGTCTGAGGAGACCATGCGAAGACGTCAGTGTTGGCACGCAGGAAGTGAGAAGTTGATGACGTGCCTCCTCCGGGAGTGATGCCCCCAGCTGAACAGTCCTTGCCGGGTCATCACCCAAGGGGAGGGTTAGAAGGTGCTCTGCCGGCTCTCCCCTTCTTCCCAACTCCCTAGGATCGAGCGACTCAGAGGCTGTCGCTGACTCTGCGTTCAGCGGGCTGGGCGACAGATGATAGCAAGGCGGAAGTGGGCTTTGCTCCCCCTTCATTTCTCCGATCCCTTCGTTGGTGGGGAACCTTACCAATAATCTCTTAGTGGAGATCACGGCATCCAGCAGATTCAGCCCCGGTCTTCCCAAGATGGCGTTATAAGCCAGCGGGACCGGACCACCAGGAAGTTTATGACCACTGTACTCTGACATGGAGGAGTTCCAGCCGTGACCGGGAGAGCAATTTCGCCTTCGACGTTCACTGAGTCTCCCGTGAAGCCCATTAGTGGTGTGGCAACGGGTCGGAGCAAAGACCTTGATAAGTTCATCCGAACAAAAGCCTCATAACTCAAGACATCCACAGAGCTCCCACTATCAATTAAAATTCTTTTTACAGGGTGTTTAGCTATAGTCATAGAAACCACGACGCTGTCGTCGTGTTTATTAACTACCCCATCTAGATCCTTTCCGAAAAAAGGTATTACAGAGTCTATTCCCTCGCGCGGCCTCTTCGAACCACCATCCGTTCCCCAAGAGATCATAGCTATGGTCTTTTCAGTTGGGGCATTATCCACGCCAGCCGGGCGACCTGGGGGCGCCATGGGGCCCACCGCGGGGAGATTCCCCCTTCGAACAAACTTGCCCAGGTGGCCCTGCTGAACCAGCTCCTCGATGGCCTTTTTTAATGCGGCAGTCTTCGGTGTCGTGGCCGTAGTCCCGATGGTACCGGCAGTAAAACTCCTTGTTGCGGGGGCCCCGGACTTCAAGGGAGCCGGACGCTTGAAATATGGTTCCTCCTCGATCTCCAGTAGGATGTGGAGATGGGAGCCATGAGGGGAGTGAACTGCTCCTTTAGGAACCAGCGTCTGTGGCCGGCGATCCGAGCGTCGTGGAGGCTCGGGCTTCCTAGGTTGTGCACCAGCGCGGTCAGAAGGCGGTGGTTTGTTACTGGGGTTCTTGTCAACTTCTCTCCGGGAAGAATCTGCCTCGTCAGCGCGGATGTATTTCTGTGCCCGGCTCAGAAGCTCGGCGTAGGAACGCGGAGGCTTCTTATCCAGGAGTAAGCGAATCTGGACGGGCGAAGTCCTCTCTTCAGGGCCAAGGTGGCGACAGAGTCTTCCAGGTTGTACACCTCCAGCGCTGCCTCCTTAAATCGAGCGACGAAATCCTTTAAGGTCTCGCCACTTTCTGCTGGACAGCAAAGAGGCTATCGGCAACTCGTGGGATCTTTCGACAGGCATCAAAATGAGCCAGGAAGGATCGCTCAAGTTGCCGAAAGGAGTTGATGCTGCGTGGGGGCACGGGAGTACCACGCGCGTGCCGCCTTACGGAGCGTGGCCGGGAAGGCGACGCATAATAAGGAATCCGTCGCTCCCTGGACCTGCATGAGGACTTTGTAGCTTTCCAGATGGTCCAGGGGGTCCGTCGTTCCATCATATGGATCCAATTGAGGGAGACGGAACCGGGGGGGACCGGTTCCTCCATGATATGGCGAGAAAGCGGGGGGCGACGTTCATACTCCGCTGCATAGGGATCGGCGATCCGCGGCTGAGTTCGTCCAACCGCCGATGGTACTCGTCAAGCCTTTGCTCGGCCCGCCGGGTGGTTTTCCGGGGAGTGTTACCTCGGGATGAGTCGGAAGAAGAAGATCGCCGGCGCAAAGAATGTGCCCGCTTGGACTCCTTTTCTTCCGGTCGGTGGTGGGACGACTGGAGACGGGAAGGGAGACCGTCGTCGGAGTCCCTTGGGGATCGGAAGAAGAAGATCGACGGCGCAAGAACCTGGACTCCTTTTCTTCCGTCGGCTGGAGCGACGGGAGGGAGACGTCGCTTCGAGGTCCCTTGGTGATGAGGTTCGGGGGGTGAGCGGTGAGAGACCTCAGGCGGGGTCCCTCCTTGGTGAGACTGACTGTTCCTCGCACCCCTTCGCCATCGCAGGGGGTTGAGTTACAGCAGCCACATACGCTCTTGCAGCCCCCGGACCATCGTCGTCAGATCCTGGACCTGATGGGCTAGATCATCAAGCCGGTCAGGTTGGCTCGTCGGTGCAGGGGTGGAGCATGAGGGTTGGCCTCCGAATGCTCCACTCGCGGGATGTGCCCGGCTGCCTGGCTAGAGGAAGCCTCTTGTGCTCGCGTGGTCACCATCGCTTCCTTTGCAAAATTGGAGGGGTTCAGGGAGAATTTTTGACCTGGATCCCCCTCCTGGCGCGCCAATCTGTTGCGGCCGAATCACGTATGATGAACGTCGGGCAGGCTGGGATCACCGGGTGCAGAGAGATCACCGTCTTCCTCCGGAGCCTGCAAAAAGTCCCGGGCCGGTGGTTCCGGCGGGACCCTCCGACGCCCAAGTTAGTGAGTCGTCGAACAGGGATATGATTTTTGAATTGTTCTAGAGGAAGTTGAGAGAAGAGAGAGTCCCCTTGCATGGAGCTCGGGTCCTCCTTTATACCTGTTGGGAATCCCGTATACCTTGGCCTGTTGGAACCGTCGAATCTGCTTCATCGAACGNTGTTGGTTTGCATCCATTGGCTGAGATTCGTAAGAAGAGGTTGTTTCGGAAGGAAGTACAATGGACAAGATCGGAGTATATTTTGGGTTCTGTTATCAGGCGTGATGACTTCTTTCGGTAGGATTTTCAGGATGGTTATTTTTCTTTATGCTGAGTATATTTTTTATTATAATTTTTTTAATTCTACGAATCCTGGCCACTCTGCTTCAGCAGTAAATCGGAGTATGATTTTTATTTTTTGAAAGCCCCTGCTTTTAGGGTTTGTCAAAATCAACTTTGATGGAAGTGTTCGTAATAGATATGCTGGATCGGCTTTTGTCATTCACGACGCGGATGGTATAATGTTGGCGGCGAGAGGGTTTAGTTTACTTGACTCCTCGGTGCCTCTTGCCGAACTGTACGCGGCATAAGCGGATATCTCCTATGTCGTTCGGATCCTAAGCGCCCGCAGTCTTATCATAAAAGGTGATTCCATTACTGTTATTCGCTGGATCCAACGGGAGTCCATCATCCACTTGCCTATTATCCCCTTATTGTGCGACATCCGCTCTATTCTCCTGAAAGCTCGTAACGTTCAAGTTCGGCATGTCTACCATAAAGCCAATACTGTTGCTGACTAGATTGCTGCCATAGTGGTCTCTCACTCTGATTTTTGAAGCTGGAAGCAGGGCGACCCTTGCCCTATTATCCTTTCTCAGTTATTATACTATGATATATTGGGTCTGACTCATTCTAAAGTGATGTAATCATATGTCTGTACTCAAAAAAAAAAAAAAAACACTATATCCGATGCGCGTTATAATTGGGTCGCCATTATCCACTGATTTTTATTGGATTTGGGGACCGAGTATGACCTCTATTTCACCTTATTTCGAGGGTAGATGTATGGCTGAAATTGTTGCCACTTAGGCCACTGCGGCAGCCATAGCTCATCGGACATGGCAAGCCAATGTCACACTTACTCCAGTTAAGAGCGATGCAAGCCAATGTCACACTTATTCCAGTTAAGAGCGATGCAAAGTCAGCTTCATCGTTGGGCTATTGCTGCATCAATGACCAATCGAGTAATGCCTTCATTGGTTATGAAGGTTCTCTTCTTCTCCCTTTCATCTCCTCTTCTTTCTTCTCTATTTTTCCCATTCAGACTCTTATATTTGATTATTTTATTATCCTCAATTCTCTCTCGTTTGTTTACTTGGATCCCTATTGATTGAATCCAGTCTTGGATCCACTATAGTGGAGCATAGGTCTTGGTTATGGTTTTTGTAACGACCCAGGCCTACGGGCCCGTTTCGTTACAAGAAAGCAAGACGGACAAGGTTCACACCAACTTGAACCATCACAGCCCAAAAAGGGATCCAATTGATGCCTTGTCCATCTTCCTTAACTGATTATAAACCATCCACCCAACTCCTAATTTTCCGATGTAGAACTATTGGGAGGGGCATCACAATCTATCCCCCTTATAGAGGCGATGTCCTCGTCGTTGCCAGGGATAATTGATCACAACCACCAGGCAGGCAGGATTCTAGAGGTGGCCCCCACAGGTTCAAGAGATGGCTCTCATCCCCCATGGATGTAGCACTTGTCCTGTGTGGCACTTAGCTCCTGCACTTCCGACTGGTGCGAGGCTCTGATACCATATTGTAACGAAACGGGTAGCCTCGCACCTATCGGAAGTGCAGGTGCTAAGTGCCCCACAAGACAAAGTACTACATCCATGGGGATGGGAGCCACCTTTTGAACCTGTGGGGGCCACCTCTAGAATCCTGTGCCTGGTGGTTGTGATCAATTACCCCTGGCGATGAGGACGTCGCCTCTGTAAGGGGGATAGATTGTGATGCCCCTCTCAATAGTCACACATCGAAAAAATTGGAAGTTGGGTGGATGGTTTATAACCAGTTAAGAAAGATGGACAAGGCACCAATTGGATCCTTTTTTGGGGCTATGATGGCCCAAGTTGGTGTGGACCTTGTTCGTCTTGCTTTTTTGTAACAAAATGGGCCCGTAGGCCCGGTCGTTACAGTTTTGAATCCAACCACCTTGAAACCTAAATTTTGATCTTTATAGGATATGATTTTAGTATTTAATGTAGTTGATCATTATAGGTGGGTTGCAGATCCAATTTTGATTAGGCTTGACCCTAACATTCAACAAATTAAGCTAAATAACCTAGTCATATTTAGAGTATTTTCTAAAAATATTAAGATCTATATTTAAATTTTTTAATATTTTAATTAACTACATGAAGTTTTGGATTAGATGAATCTATTAAATGTTATTATACTTTAAAATTTTATATATTTGAATTTATCATATTTTCTAAATTATAAAAAAATATTTTGAAATTTTATTATGCCTAGTACTAATTTCTTTAATAAGATTATATGACATAAAAAGTTGAATTACAAGTTTTCTAATCTTTTATGTATCTTGTTAAAAATTTGGAACAAAAAAGTATGTATGTAATGTTATCTACATGCCTTATTTAAGTTTTCTAATAAAATTATAAATTCATTTTATAATTTACTATTAAATATGCTATGTTAAACTTGAATAAATTGTAAGTTATTTGTATATAAAACAAGTTATGATATGTATAAGCATATGCTATAAATTTTCAGTTAAACTATGATTTGTGATCATAAGTGATATCGAAACCTACCTCCATAAGGTCATATATGGCGAATTAGCTCTCTAGCAAGGATTTATATATAGTCATAATTTATTAACTATAAAGTTATTATCATAAATTTGAAATATAGATCCAAGTTTTATCAACACAAAAAACTAAAATTGTTATTTAAATGATACATTAAAGTGTTATTTAAAGCATTATAATATTACACATATAATTAAAATTGATTTATCATACTTACCTAATATCTATAATTATGATTAGGGTTTACTTATGAAACATTAGCTCACAAATATTTTTGATCATTTTGTTTCAGATGTTGAGATACAGGAAGGGATTCCAAAAGTGTTAGCTGAATTGTTGATTAGGTATTGAGTTAAATTAGTTTTGATTCAAGAATATTAGTATTTCTAATGTGATATTAGAACTGTATGATGGTCTTTAATTATTGACATTATATTTGAATTTGATTAATTTGAACCAATGGAATTAGTTTATTATTATTTGAATTTAATTGATTATATTATTTATTTAAGTAAAATGCCTTGCATACCATGAATTTAATTTTATATGTATGCAATGTATTATTACATTTTAGATTCACCATCGCATCTAAAATGTGATACATGGCAACTACTCTTGCCATATTTAACCATTTTATATATTATTATATGATTTTTATTATTATTTCTTTGTGATTTCTGAAATAAGATTGCTTCGAAAGTACCACAACACCCAACAATTTTTTTAAAATCATTTATCTATAATAATGCATGCTATGCATATGCACAATGCTAGTATCTAAGGGCTTATTGATTATCTTTCTAAGCAATATTTTTATGTATAAGTAGTGGTAAAATGAAACTGAAATTACTTAGATGAGTTAGAACTAACAAGAAGTTGTTGTATCTTTGGTAGTATATTTTTAGTGCTATTTCTTGAGAGAAAAAAAAATCTATGATTAATTTGGAGTAATCACCATTAATATAAACCTAGATACTTGGAAATCGTAGAATTAATTATATGTGAAAAAAGGAGAATGATCAATAACCCATATTACCTTATTTTAAGTTATTTTTGTAATCAACAAATTGATGGTAATATTTGGTTAGGTATGTTCTTATCATGTGTCCTTTACGATTTTGTTAACTAATTAAAATCTTATTTTAATGGTAATATTTTATTTTTGGTTTGGCTTGGATTGATTTAAATAAAAATACTATTTATAAGTAGTTGTGGTTTTAACTTTTATTGTGGAATGACTTTCGAATATTCTACTTAGAATTAATTTTCTATTAAACTATATTTTGATATGTAAAGCTTGATTAATGATGATGATTATATTTTAATGCGGACTTGAACATTGATTGAGCATACAATTTTGGTATGGATTCTGTTAATTACTCATGTATTATTGGTGTCTCGTCCTAAATTGAAAATATGATACAATTGTTATCTAGTTTAGCATAGGAAGTGATGTTGTCATTGCTTTATCAAGAGGTCGTAAACAAAATACTATTGTTATCTTGGTACAATTTGAAAGCATAAAAGATCGTTCTCAAGCTCGATAAAGAAACAGGATTGCATTAGACAGTTAACAATGAATATAAACTCGATCTATCTCAATAAATATTTGCATGTATCAATTACACAAAATATATGTTTCATAATCACATTATTATTCCCTTGATATTAATAAATAATTTTTGGATATAAATTATCTTTAAAGATAGCTAGAACATGTGACTCATGCAAAAGATTGTAAAAAGTTTATTCTTAGCATCTAAATTATGTAATATCTTAATAAAGAAATCATGGATATGAAAATTTTGGTTGGTGAACTAGAAAATCAAAGATGAAGAAAAATGTAATGAAATAAATTTTTTAATACATTATAGGTTACGTGATGTTCAATTACTTATCCTAATCCATATTTGAATGGAAACCAACTAAAGATTCAATTTTTTAGTTACGTTTGGATTTTAATTTTACTTATATCTTTTATTTCTATACTTTAACTTACTATGGTAAAAATTGAGAGTCCGTGTGGATGTGGCAAGATTTTATTTATCTAATAAAATATACATGACAAAATTTTTATTTTAGAAATAGATTCCAAGAAATTAAGACTGGCCTATACATAACAAATCATTATTTTTTTTAAGAAATAATGTTCAACCTTTCTAAGCTTTCTTCATGATTTATCCTTATTCTTAAATAGTAGATAGGTTATGCCATTAAATCTAACTATAATATTTAAAAATAATTTAATATTAAATAAAATAATTATATGTTTAAAACTTAAGTTTATTTTTATCAATTAACTTTTAGTTAAATTTTTTTAATTATATAATTTGACTTGCTAACAAAATAATTGAATCATCCATAAATTTAGGACATTACATCATTTTTTTAGACCATTATTTAAAAAAAAAATATGCATTTTCCTTGGTGGCCATGGCTACCACCTTGGACCGATTGCCTTTTTAGAGATGATGCTTTGCTTTTCTTGGTGTTTTAACTTTATCCTTGAAAACCAAGGATAGCATGCATCACCAAGGCCAGAGCTTTGGACCACTTCCATTTTCATCCTTATTTTAGTACGGAACATAGCTGAACCCTGCAGACATCATCATAAGACTAATTTTGTACTCAATCTATTTATTTTATATCCAATTTCATTTCATTATTGCAATATAATTTCACTATATGCATCTTAAAAATTAAAAGTGAAATATGATTGAGGAGAGGGGATTTAACATTGATATCAGAACAAAACGAAATAAGAAGAGACCGAAATGAAGGTAAATCCAGATTATTATTAATAATATAACGTAATATATTGATATATTATGTTATATTATTATATATTTATATTATATTCTATCTATTAAATCATATTATATTATACTTCTATTATATACTAAATAATATTATTATATTATATATGATAATAAATTATATTACATTAGCAACATTTTATTTATAATATAATATAAAGTATAATATATATATTGTTATATGAGATAAGCTTAACTATATTTATTTTTTTATCTTTGCAGTCATAAATTTTAATTATAAAATAAAAAATAAAAAAAAAAAATTGATATAGAACTGATATGAATCGAAGGATAAAAAATTATATCCTTAAAATTTATATCTTATATATTATAATCTAATTTATTAAATATATTATATTACAATTTATTTATTATAATATAATATAATTTTATATATCATAATATAATATAATTAAAAATTTATATATATATATATATATATAATAAAAATAATTTTAAATTTTTGATGTTAAATTTTTTTCATCAATGAGATAGAAAAAAATATAAATTTTTTAAAAATTCTTATATTATTTTTTAATATATAAAAACGTATTGAACATACGAATTAATCGCATGCTTATATCATCATACGTATAGTGTGCACCAAAATTCAATAAACTTCGGTGCACGTAATGATACGGATGGACAATCATTCTGTCGGTGCGTGCTTGCTGCGTCCAGCGAGACTTTTTCAAATTCCATAATAAGATGCTATTTCAAAAATTAAACTTCCCATAATACGAATAGTACCTATACCATAATACATGATGCATATATATCTATATAAGAACCTATTAAGTGCTTATATTAATGATCGTGGATTAGGATTTACATTGACTGAAACTGATTGGAGTAAAGGAAAAATTTAGAATATTTTTTTGTTACTTTTTATGATGCTACAAATGTTCTTTCTTGTATTTATTATCCAACTTCTTATTCATTTTTACAAAAAAGCATATGTAATTAATGAAAAAATTTAAAGAACATAGATATGATGATGTTTTAATGCTTATTATATATCAAATGGAAACTAAATGGAATGAATATTGGGACATGATATGTCCTTTGCATAACTTAGCTACTGTTTTTTTGATCCCAGAGTTAAATTAAGTGTCATAAAAATTTTAATTGATAAATATTGTGAAAACATGAATCAAGATCCTAAACATGCTAAATGAGGTAATGCGACTTCTTAATGATATTTATGCTTTATATGATGACAAATTCGTGGATCTAGAATACCTGCTCAAAGCTCTGCTTCTTCTCTAGATCTCATTTGTTATCTATTTTTTCATTCATTGTACAAAGAAGACACACATATACTTCATTTTTTTCATCTTCAACTTCTTTATCTTTAAGTAATGAATTAGAATTTATTTATGAAATGATCTTTATTCTGAATACGATGAATATCAATAAAAAATTTAGATGTATTAGCTTGGTGAGAGTGTTAGAAATCAATATCCTATTATGTCTGTCATTGCATGAGATATTTTAGCTGTGCTGATGTCTACAGTATCATCGAAATCTACTTTTAGTACAAGTCGGCATATTCTGGACGAAAAGAGAAGTAGGATGACTTACAAGACAGTTGAGATGCTTCTCTACTTCAAAGATCCGCTGGATGCTTAGGCGAGACTTTAAGATAAAGGGAACATGACTTAACCAGCAAAGATGATGATGACACAGATGACACAAATACTACTTATGAGTGAGTCATCTCTATTTTTATATATATTTTTATTTTTTTAATTGTTAAAGTGAGTCATCTCTATTTTTTCTCCTTTCTTATTATATTCTGGAGGTCAGGCCTAGTCCTCCTTCCTTCATGTACCATTTTAATTTTAAATTAATAAACTAGTAGGGGTTATGCCAAACCTCTCACCATTAAGGTGGCTTCATATTAATAAATTTCTTTGTTCCTAATAATTTTTTAATTTATTTAAAAAAATTATACTTAAATTTTTTTATCATGCCCATCATGGGGCCATGCCGGGCTTTGTCCGTGGGTTGGAATTTTCAGTCCGACATGGCCTGGTACTGTAGCAACCGGGCCATGCCAGGCATGGCCTAGTAGATGTTATGTGCAATATATTATATTTTTTTTAGAATACAGGGCCTTAATACCATTACAAACCATAATCCTCTCCGATAAAGCCCATAATTTCATACCTTTCTTCGGCTAGTCCATCAAATGAAAAGTCTTTATACACCGTCTTCGATGCAGCAAATCCTACATGGGTTGCATCGCTTCTTATTGATCCACATAAATTTTACATAGCTTAATGCGGTGGAATAAAATGGGATGGTTGCATTAATATCCGTTCAGCTTTTTTATATAGAATTTATGTATAATGCATATTTTCTAAATGGGTATCGTAATTTTATAACTACGGTATCGTAAATTTACGAACTAAGGTGTCGTAATTTTTGTTAGCTTTCTAAATAGGTAACGTAATTTATAACTATGGTTTCATAATTTTATAATTAGGGCATCGTAATTTTTTTCGACCAGAATATCGTAAAGCTTTGTCTTAACGTTTTTTGAATAAGTGTCATAATTTTATAACTATAGTATCATTCGTACATTTATAATTAAGGTATCGTGATTTTTTTTAGCTTTCTGAACGATTGTCGTAATTTTACAATTTGAGTGCTATAATTTTTTTAGCTTTATTTTAACATTTTCTGAATATGTGTTATAATTTTATAACTATGGTACGTAATTTTATAACTGAGATGCCATAATTTTTTTGATCAAAATGTTATAAAGCTAGGTTAAGAAATGTCATAAAGCTATGTTAATATTTCTACATAGATATTATAATTTTATAATTAAAATATTTTAATTTTTTAAAAGGTAAACTATTATGTCCCATTATGGCTTACGAATTTGTAGAATGCACGTGAACTATTAGAAAGAGACAAGACGATGTAGTTCACATGGGAATTACTGTTAGAGGTACAACTTGGGCCAAGTTCAACCTGAACTCGGTCCATCGAACATAATTTATAGCAGTGTTTAAACTCATGTTTGCCTAATCCGAACCCGAAAGCCATGGGTTTAATCCGATCCGATTTGCAACTGACCTAGGTTTGGATTGACCGTAATCCTAACCTGAGATAACCCGAATCCAAAGGTTATCTGAACGGAGGGTAATTTATCGGCACTAGGTTTTTGAGGGGTTGAGGGCATCAGTCGGGTCGGATAAGATGGCTAACTTGAGAGCGAGAAGGGCAAATATAAAGACGGATCATCTGTATATTTCGTTTTATTTCCCATCTCCTCCTCTTCTTTGTTTACAATACCTTCCTCTCTTCTTTATTTAAGGTAAGATTTTTTTTTTTTAATACAATGTTAAAGCCCTGAGTCCAACTTATACATTCAGTAAGGGATTTTATTTTTTCATCTTGGGATCCATAATTTGATATTTATTTACTTTAAAAAAAGTATTTTATTTTATTTTATTTTTTCCATCAATCCGAATTTTAATCCGAAGCTCAATCCGAATTTGATTTTTAAAAATAGGGTTAGGATTAAGATTTTACAAATAAGATTAAATTAGAATTAGGATTGATATTTACAAATAGGGTTAGGATTAGAATTAGGATTAGAATTAAAAAAAATCTGACTTTTATGGGCCCGAGTTTCACCCTAATTACTGCATGTATAAAGTCTTTTCCGTCAACGGAATCAGGGCAGCAAAAGCCTCTCCTTATATCAGAGTCTTCTCCAGTCGTTGGCGATTGGAGACGATGAGTTCTTTCATCCCCTGCTATGGATTCGAGATCAAAGAGGCCACCGTTGATGGCATCCAGAAAGCGTTCAAGGAGGGCAGTCTCACCTCCAGACAGCTGGTGGAGTACTACCTCGACCGGATCCGGTCCCTGAACCGGCGGCTCCACGCCGTGATCGAGGTGAACCCGGACGCGGTCCTGGAGGCGGACCGGGCCGACCAGGAGCGGCGGAGCGGGCGCCACCCCGGCGGGGGACTCCACGGGATCCCCGTCCTCCTCAAGGACAACATCGCTACCCGGGACCAGCTCAACACGACCGCCGGGTCGCTCGCCCTGCTCGCTCCGTTGTGCCGCGCGACGCAGGTGTGGTCGAGCGACTGAGGCAGGCCGGCGCAGTGATTCTGGGGAAGGCCAGCCTCACCGAGTGGTCCAACTTCCGCTCCGACTGCTTGCACAACGGGTGGTGCGCGCGCGGCGGCCAGGGTCAGGTGAGCTCCCTCCGCTTCTTCTAGTTCTATATAATCTTGTACCTGGACGAAATTAACGAGTTATAAGGGTTTGGTTTAGAATCCGTACGTTAGCTCGGCGGACCCGCTCGGGTCGAGCAGTGGGTCGGCGATTGCGGCGGCCGCGAATATGGCGGCGGTGACGCTGGGGACGGAGACCGACGGATCGATCATCTCTCCCGCGGCGGCGAATTCGGTGGTGGGGATTAAGCCCACCGTGGGGCTCACAAGCCGGGCTGGCGTCATTCCCATCTCGCGCACCATGGACACCGTTGGGTGAGCTAGAAGAACCACGTACTTTATTAATTAATGAATCCTTGCTACCGGGGAATTTCTATTTGCACCGTTGCTCAGTGCATCCTTAATTTTTTTTTTAAAAAAAAATTAAACTATTCACGTCTTCTCCCTCCTCCCTTCCTAGGCACCGGCGCCCTTCTCCCTCTCTTCCTTCATCCCTGATATCTTCCCCCATCCTTTCCCTTCGGCTTCTATCTTCTCTCCTCCCCTTTCCTTCGATAAGCCCCCTTCTTTTCTTTCCTTTCTGGCACCATCCCTCTATCTCTTTCTTTTAGCCCCAATCTCCTTTCCTTTCATTTCCGACACCGCCTTTCACTTACTTCTCTTTTCTTCTTCCCATTCTTTGGCCTTAGCACTGTCTCCTTCCTTTGGTGCCGGGACTGAAGAGAGAAGAAAGAAAAAGAAATGGGTGAAGAGTAGTGCCGGAGATGAGAGGGGAAGAAGATGAAGGTCGAAAGGGAAGAGACGAGGAATGGTGCTATAAAAAAAAAAAAAAAAAAAAAAAAAAAAGAGAGAGAGGAGAGGAGGAAGCGGAAGTGCTGGTGTCGGAGAAAAAAACAAAGGAAAGAAGATAGAAATAGTTTAGAATTAAAAAAATAAATTAAAAAAGCACTAAACAATCCAAGCAGCGCAAATAAAAATTCCCTTGCCAACGGGCACCAAGCGAGCCGCAGGGATGCGTGCAAGCGCGCGCTCGATGGCAAGGAAGATTTGAAAGATTTTTTGACAAAATATTGGAAGTCACTATCTGTTTTTCTAGCGCGATTGGTTTTTAACTTTATTTTTTTATCGGTTGCCTTGGCCCCAGCCCAAGCAGTTCGCCCATAATCTATGGTGGTCAAATGTTTGGCATAATGCAAATTTATTACTGCAAAATTAAAAAAAAATATTATACAAAATTATATTATTAAGCTTTAGGGCCGATCATCGCACTAGACCATGCTTATTGCTTGTCAAAAACTAGCTTTTTCTAGAATCAAATCAAGCTGTTCGTATGATATAAATGCATGGTTACATAAAAACATGGCATGGAAAACACTTTCTTTCTTTTTATATTCTTTAATTGATATAAATTGTGATGCAATTTCTTCTTTCCTTGGCTTTATCTTTTTCATGAGATGATCTCAATTGGTAGAACAACCGGATATTGTGCTTAGGTGACTCAAGTTTGATCATCGTGTGTATATGTTTTATATAAAAACCATAGCAGGAAAAGAAAAGAATATCTTTGTTCATCATTGCTAACGAAACAATTCGCTTCAAAAACTTAAGCTAATGGGGGGAAGATCTATCATGTTAAGATCCTCTCCTCACGTGTGGCTCAGTCCATGCATGCTGAAGGATAATTAAGTAAAGATAATTGGAATTAAAAGAACAGATAAATGGAGATATGATATCATGTTAATCAATCAATGTAACCTCAAAACTTAAATTAATAGAAAAAAAGTTCAACAATCTTTATCAGAGTTAATAATTATTTCTTTTGATTTTTAAACTTGATAAAATCTTACTAATTTGACAAAAGCACAACTTTTAGTTCAATTCTCAAGCTCTTTCAAAAAGAAAGAAATTAAAGAACAATGTTTTGAGAGGAAAAAAAAATTGATGAATTTATTATTTGTGCTCCCTTTTATATGCATTGCATGTATCAAACACTCAGAAATTTATGTTGTATGTTTCAATTCAGACCACTTTGTCGAACAGTGTCAGATTGTGTGCACGTGTTGGACGCAATTGTGGGATATGATGCACAAGATGCAGAGGCCACACTACCAGCGTCAAGTTATATACCTCAAGATGGATACAAACAGTTCTTGAAGTTGCAGGGGTTGAAAGGAAAAAGATTAGGAATTTTAAGAAATGGCTTCTTTAATTTCTCCAAAGATTCCATCTATGAAGAAGTTTTCGAGGAGCATTTCAATACGATGAGGTAATTTTATATGAGAAAACACTTTGATTTAATGTTAACATGATTAAAGAATAGTCTGTGAGTGAATTTCAATCAATTTGTAGTATTCTTTTAGGAGACAAGGGGCATGAAATAGTTCTTGGTATTTTTTTTTCTCTATTAAAGTCATCAACCATATGTAATTAATGAACTACTAAAAAATGATTAGAACAAAGTATTGCCTTCAAATTATATATATATATATATATATATATATATATATATATATATTATATATATATATATATATATATATAACCATAGATTTCACAAATCTAAGAAAAATTGGCCAAAAAATAGACTACTAAGAAATTCCTATTCCTTCTACCTTGGGAATCTGCAAATCATCACTTACATTTACCCATTCACTGAATCATTGAAAATAGTGAAAGATTTTTATGAGAAAAACAATTTGGCGTAGCCCAATCCAAAATTATTGCAAGAAAACAAAGGATATTACAGCAGTTAGCCTAGACTAACCAATAGATATTGACGACATTATGGCATTCAAGATTAAGGGGCATCGAAAAAAAAACTGTTGCTTCTTTATGTGATTGGAGAAGCATTATCAAGAGTTTGGATCCTTGTACTTTGACTCCATGCTGGACAATATGGATGGAGAGAAACAGAGGAGTTTTCAGAAATCAATCCTCTTGGCTTATAAACATCTCCTTTCTCTGAAGTTTGGAATTGCTTTGCTAGCTCTGATGACTTCTTTAGACATAGTTGTGGTTTACATGGTTTGTTGTTAATGTTTGAATACAAATTAGAAATAGTTTGCACTATTTCTCTCAGTTTATTGTTTTATTTCGTTGTTGGGCTAATTTGCTTTCAATACGCTAGATAGTTTCTTCATGCCAGCTTGTTTCCACCTAGTGCAATGTGAAAGCCAACCATGTAAATTGCCTCTACTGAACTAAGAAGATCGGGAAAGTCATGTATGGATCTGAATCATGTTATCATAAAAGTGAGCTTTTGCTTTCGAATGACGTTGATTTGATTAAGATCGATGCATTGTATCTCTACAGCTAATCCACTCCACCAAAATCAACTGGAATCTACCTACAAAATGCAGAATAAAAGGAACCCCTGAAAATCTAGTCTAAAATGTCATCATGAATTGCACTAGGAAATTGCTTCATTTAACAATTTGTGAAGCCAAATTGTTTTATTTAATGATTTATGGAACCAATGTTGCTTCTAGTAACTGATGCTTATCAAGAAATAGTCTAAAGAAAGGAAACTCTCTAAGAAGGGCACAACCTTAAGCATGGTGGTCTAACACCAGTGTGCAAGGAACACTACTTTAGTAAACTTCTGCTACAAAGGTCTGTTGCAGAAAAGTTCAGCTGTGTATCAAACATTGGATATGGGGATGTATGAGATGCGATCTTATAAGGAACATATCAAGAATAATTTGGTTAAGTTCGTGTTTCTCTCTCGCACATAAACCCCAGTCCAGTATCTTTTTAAGGCTTCTAAGATATCCTTTTTGGGGAAATGATCATGCGTGGACTACAATTTTATTGGGCTACCATGACTGTAGGCTGGCCAGAGTTGCTATTTATTGTTTTTAAGAAAATCTCATGTTAAGGTAGTTATAGGATTGCTAATATTTTTCACGATATGTGACAGGAAAATTGGAGCCATCTTGATTGACAACCTTGAGATAATAATGCAAGCATCATCCGAGACGCTAAGAAAAGTGGCGAGAATGCTGTGATGTTGGCCGAGTTTAAGCTATATTTGAATGCTTACTTATCAGAGTTGTCTTCTTCTCCTGTGAGGTCTCTTGCTGATATAATAGCCTTCAACAATGAGCATGGTGTTGAGGTAAGACAAAATACTTCGTGCTGGCTTCTCTTATCATAAATTGAAAGTGCGTATATGTGAAGAAGCTAACCATCATGCAGGAGAGGGTGGATGAACTTGGCCAATCTCTCCTGTTGGAAGCTCAAAACACAAGTGGAATAGGCCCCGTTGAGAGAGATGCGATTGCCAACATGACTCGACTCTCTTTGGAAGGATGGGAAAGGTTGATGCTTGGGGAGCAACTGGATGCAATTATTTCGCCAAATTCATCGGCGAGTAGTGCCCTTGCGATTGGCGGGTACCCAGGTATCAGCGTCCCTGCAGGCTATGGAACTGACGGCGTTCCTTTCGGAATTTGTTTTGGTGGGTTGAAAGGTTCGGAACCAAAGTTAATTGAGATTGCCTATTCTTTCGAACAGGCGACGGCTGTCCGAAAGCCGCCTCTGGACCATTGATTGGTGTGTCAAAAAAAAATAATAATAAAAAGTTTTCATGACTCATTCGAGAGTGAAACAATTTATTAATCTGTATAATCACTTCAAGCTAAACTACTTTCTGGTCTTGTCTTATTTTGCTGGTTTTTTGTTTTGTTCCATATTCATATTCCCATATCAAAGCAAAAGCCTTTTTATTTCCTCAACTTATAAGCTGAGATTGGGCCTCCTCGATGAAATGGGGTTTGAATGTGCCAACTTGTATAGTTATTGGATGTTGGATACCATGGCAAAGGTTCCACTACAACCTTCATTCTGAATGTAATGAAACTTCATTCTACTCTATCAAAAATGAAAAACAAAAATTTGTAGCTTATATAATTCAAACGAATCTGAATTTATATAAAACAAATCATTAAGGCATTATCTCTTTCATATCTCAACCATGCATTCATGAGATATTGATCTCAGCTCCAAATATTCCCTCCTAAGGGCCATAAATACTGCATCACTAAAATCTAGAAAGTTTGACAAATAGTTTCCTCTAAATAAAATAAATCAATTATGCCATCTATATAAGAAAAATGCAGCAATAAACAAAGACAGCATAAAAAGTTCACCATCTCTTTCATATCTCAACCGTGGAGGGGATCAAGAATGAGAACTAGGAGAGGATAGATGGAAGAGAGAACAAGATCCGCGAAGATTCCAGGCAGATGAGGGTCGACTCTAGGAGTAATTAATTCTCAAAGAACTTTTGAGGGGTGGAATAAACAATATCATATTTATATTCAATCTCTAACGGCAAATATACAATTCCAAGAACAGATACCTTTAATCACAATTATACAAAATTAACTATTGTTTTTCTTGGAATAGGCCCTATTTTGACCACTATTTTAGCCCTATCTTTCTGCCAAAAATGGCTTATAAATTATAATTTGCATGAAAACGGTATGATAATTTTCTAGTTTAGTTCAGAAAATTTTTAGTTCCCTAAGGATTGAATATAATTTATATGCACAGATAATGAGAATAACAACAGGAATCTGATATAATTGGAGAAACTTCTCTAGGCCTTTTTTTAATATGAAACCTCTATGACCAATTTAACCGAAGTTATATAGAGTTAAAATTTGTCTTTGCCTTAAGTAGGGCTTATCCTGACCCTGTTCTCTTGCCAGAAACAGGCCCATGGTCCTATTTTGCATTGAAAAAGTCTAAAAAGTATCTTTGATAATATAATAGGTTAGGAAATTTTTTATTCCTTTAGGACTTGAAGAGAAATCTCAACAGCAAGAAGCTTGCATTGTTTTCAACTTCTCTAGTTTAGTTAATGTCCCTTAAAAGAAATTCAAGGTGATGACATCTAGGCAATTAAGTAGTGACGAGCGACAAGTTCCACTACCTTTCATTTGCTAGTTAACAGATACTTAAAGCTATTATTAGCCCACATATCCCTTAAATTTCTTTTCCAAAAGCAATTCAATTTTGCATCTCAATCCTGAATAATTTAGTCTATAACTTTCAAAAATATGTAATCTGAAACAAGAAAACACTAGTTTAAAACCACTTTACAAGTTAGTTTATGCAAATTTAATGTTGTTCACAAAAGTCGAGCAATATCTATTTTTACATCCCAACACTTCAAAAGTCAATCTAGTTTAACCTTCCCTGTTTGTACTAATATATAATTCCTAAATCCTAATCTGATACATGCATGCCTTAAGCACCTTCCCTCATCATTTTGGTGCAAAGTTTTTTTCCAGCGTCATTGTTATGTAAAAAATTAAAAAAAAAAATCTAAAACTGAAAGCAAAATTAATAAGAAAAGCTTGGCTCCAAACAATAAATGCTCCATTCATCTTTTTCTCAATCTTACCTTTGTTCTTCTGAAAAATCTTCAACACCTCAACAGAAATAAAAGAGCAAATAAGCTTCCACTTACCCTTATATTCTCATCCACCTTGAGTATCTCTAAAAGTGACCCATAGGGCAGCAATGACTTGAGAAGCATCATCATATGTCCTTTGCCTCTAGAACAAATCCGACGAAGACATCACTCCAGCCAGAACTCCTCCAAGGCTACATAATTTCATGTTCTGGTAAATATTGTGTGTATAAATAGATCACAAAAACACTGATATGATCTCAAAATGGTCATCTAGCCTAACTTCAGAAAACCCCTAAACAGTTGGTCATCAATAATGATAAAACAAGTAGACTTCCAAATTGCCGTTCATCTTCGAAATTGGGCTATTTGTCATATCCTAGACAAATACAAAAACATAGGGAAACATCTAATCAGATTAAGAGATATTGATCGTGTGAACTTTCAAGAAAAAACTCAATAATTCAGAGATACAAAGGTCAAAGCTTATCATTCATCATTATGGTGCACTGTTTTGAAAGAATTTGCCCTCAAAGGCATCAAGCGGAAATGAAACAATTTCTCTGAAGCAAGCTCTGATACGATAGAGAACCACTAAGTCTAACAGATTATGCAAGAAATCGTACCCTCTTTAAAAAACATAGAGAAAAGTAGAAATGCCTCACAGAAAATAGGTTTCACTCAATGTTGATGTCAAAAGCTCATAGCCCACCTTAGGCATTTCTTGCAATTTTTGCTCAGCAGCTTCTCATGTTACCCAGCCTAGATGACCTGCTACACAGACTGAGAAGAACCAAATAGTATTCTTTTAACATTTCTGAAAACGGGAACAAATGCAAGTAGTGCTATCTGAAGGTGTTCTGAGCTATTCAATCGAACACCAATTTGCCCAGTCCCCCTGTTGCTCAGGTTTGCATGGCCAATCACATTAGTTCCTTTTCCCAAAGGAATCTGAGACTGAACATTGCAGCCAACTGCCAGGTCCCCATGCCAATCAACGACAGAGAGTGCAAGAGTTGACAGAGCCCGTTCTAGAGGGTAATATTTGTCCCTAAAGGTTGCCTCCAGACGACCTCCATAAGCTACATCACCTCGACTAGTCATTGCACCACCACTCATGAGCAATCTGAGCCGTTTGTTGATTGCCAGCTGGTCTTCAATCTTCAGGCCAGCTGACATCGAATCCCCTAGAAGGGTAACTGAAAGCCCAGCTGCTGTGTTGTTTCGCCTAAAATTTTTAAACCTTGTTTCACCACGTAATGTGTAGGCCATATCCTTCCCGAGGCTCTGCATGTCCAGGCCTAATGAAGTTGCTTTCCCTTCACCATGCTTAATTGAACTTGCCAGCTCCATTTGAAGATTGCATTCCTTCTTATCCTTTGTAAGCTGGCCAGCAACAGATATTGGGATCTTGTTTTGAACTACGAATAGCCTTTCAACATTCAGACCCTCATAACCAACATCATGATCCCAACCTTGATTTTCCAGCACAGGCCTGACGAGCCACTGGCTGCCAGAATCTATAAAACGGTAGCGATGAGTTGGATTATCAGAATCAAAAGAAGTAGGTAGTGGCAAATCAGGCATGGGTACAGGAACAGATGCGGGACCACTGCTCTCATCTTCTAAGTTCTCATTATTGTAGTCATTTGGCAGATCCTTAGCTGCCTCTGCCAGTTTCTTCATTAGCTTCCGACGCTTCTTCTCTTCCTTTAACTGCTTTTTATAGAAGAGCCTCTCCCTGTAGTCCAACTCCTCAAAATATGCCTTCTTCTGTGCTCTGTCAAGCTTAGCCAGTTGTGATTTTGTGAGGTGCTTGAATGGTGGTAAGTCGTCATAATCTAATTCATTGTCCGAATCAGATTCCTCATCTAAATCCTCATCAAAGGTATCATTATCACCAAATTGCTCCTCTGGCAATTTTAGTTGGGGTCTTGACTGGAGAAGAGAAGACAGGAGGAAAGGTGAAGGAGGAACTCTCGCACGAGATCCAAAAGGCTTTCCAGGTGGACTGTCCTGCAACTTCAGAAGCATGTTTGCCTCTGCCAAAATTTTAGAAGCAAATGAAAGTAACAACAATTGAGGCTTCCAAACTTGACCATTTGGCAACACTCTCTGACCAGCCCTGTTCATCCTGCATGCTGAGTGGTTTTCCACCAAGGAAACTGGGTTCATGAGCCTCACATCACCGGCAGCTTGCCGGATTGCTTGCTGAACCACATGGGACCGCTGCGTCACAAACATCTCATAGCTCAATGGATTGCCATTTGGGCCATCAGGAGGAGCAGAAGCAGCATGGGTTAGAACAACAATAGCATTGAACCAAATGGACGATCCAAATATGTCAGTTATAGTCCGTAAGAGTGATACATCCCCAGAATCCCTGCTCTGCATATCCAACCGATCAAAGTAAAGAACAATATCTGGGGGAGTCCTGCTGATGAACTTCTTCACAGAGTGGAGAATCTTCTCATTTTGGCGCTGATCTGAAGAAGAAGAGGAAAGGCCAGGTGTATCAATAACCCTAACTTTGATCCCTTGGACCATTCCTTCTATTTGCTGAACTTTCTTGGTACCCAGTTGGAAGGCATCTGTCTGCAACTTAACCTCATCAAAAATTGAATTGATGGTAGCACTCTTACCCACCCCAGTTTTCCCTATGACCATGATGGTAGAAGTGAAGTCAAGGGGCTCCTGTCCAGCAGCCTCAAGCTGCTCTGCCATAACACTAGCTTGGTCAAAGCTGAACACACCAGGCCGATTTGTGTTCCTTCTGAGCTGCTCGGCTAGCCCAAGCCTGTATAGAACTTGTGCAACAACTACATTGTGTGGTGTTTGGCCAAGCCTGTGAGCAAGACGCAGGAACTTAACCCGGATCATCTGGAGCTTTTCACGGGTCTCATCATTCTCTTCTGCATCCTCCCTAACAGGTTCCTCAGAAGGCTGAGATTGCCTTTGAGGAACAGAGTCATGTGCCCTGGGTTGCTGAAGAGAGCGAGATGGTTCCAGTAAGGGAGCAGAAGATCCAAGGCCAGCAGGATGAGATGGCAAAGGGGACCCACCCAATTTCTCAAAATGTGAGGAAGTAGATGGTGCTTGCTGACTAGAAGTTTTCTTGTTGTCAATAACTTTAGAACTCAAGTCACCTAAACCTTCCACTGGTACAGATTGCCTCCCAACCTCTTTGATAACACCAGACTTGCTATCAGAGCTGGCTCTCTGTTCCCTGCCTTCTTTTGGGCACTCTCCAAATCTATTTGTGAGAAGAGAATTGTTGGATTCATCTTCTTGTACCTCAGAAGCAAGTGTCTCAGCTGCAAGCCCAATCTCAATTTTAGAAGGCCCCTCTCCACTCCGCTGAGCTATGGTCCGCTCAATGGGAAAGGTACTTGAGCGGACTGTAACATCCTGCTTCTGTTCAACCCCATCATCATGAGCAATTTGTTCCTTTGAGTCAATCCCACAACTCAAACTGTTCTTATTCAAAATCACATTGAGTGATCCGGCATTTTCAGACTTTTCATAAACAACCACACGCGGTCCATCTGAATTCACCCCATCAAGCTCACCATCATGAGAATTCAGATCGACAAACTCTTCTTTGCTATGCTCAAAAATCACTTCTCCATCATCTCCTACCCTTTCACTAACCACACCATCTGCTTCCACACCATCCGATTCAGCAGGCATGGCTTTTTCCCCTTGTTCGAGAGGAAGACAACAGTCCGGCTCTGCAGCAGCTTCCATCTCTCCTACAGAACCAGCAGATATAGAACCAGCTGCCCCTTGCTCTTCGGGATTCTGATCATTTGTTTGGATATCATTTGTCACATCAAACTTCTCAGGAACTCTTGCTTCTTGTTTCTCAGAACTCTGATCATTGACCATAGCATCTATTTCAAAATTCTTGGTACCAACTGTTTCCTGTTCATCAGGACTCCTATCAATTACCCGCATATCTACTGCCTCATCATACTTCTCCAGGCCAATAATTTGCGTTTCACCAGGACCCCGATCAATTTCTTGCACAAACTCTTCACTCCCAAGACCCACAACCCTATTCTCATCTACAGGATCCTCCAGAATTCCCCCAACATTTGCAGCAAAATCTTGTGAATCAGAACGCTCGTGTTGTGGCAGCTCCATGGCCTCCTCAAAAACCTCGTTTTCTTCAGAATCCTTTGCCTCATCCTTCGGCTCTCCCCGCCGATTCTCCTCGTTTTCCATCAGAGTTTAAAGATCCAGCACCTCAAAATAGACTAAACCGCAGGCCCAAAGGTCCTAATCTCCAGAAAATACCGAATCAATTACTATAAATAACACAAATACTCAAACTATAGCAGGATGATTGAATCAAGAACGCATGGACAAATTCAAAATCCATCTCAAAATGAGAAAATTTTCGGATCAAAACAGATTCTAAGATCTAGGGTTTCCGACGATGAATTCAAAAAATATAAGGTTCGGATAAAAGAAGGGGAAGAGGCGACGAACCTGGCGATGCAAAACGAGATCAAAACCCTAACTATTTCCTTCTCTTTCTGCCGTTCGAAACCTTCGCCGTCTTGCAAACGGGGAAGATTTTCTGTTATATTTTTTCCTCTCGCTATCGATCTTGATTTGGACTCGTAGTCTATTGTAAGAAGCGAGGGAAAATGAATATAGAAAGGAGATGGACGGACGAAAACCAAGGAAGCAGGGATCGGACGGCCGAGACGTGGGGCTTGGTGAGATAGGCCCAGAGAAAAGGAGAGTAAGGGATCGACAGGGTGAGACTAGGGGCGCAACTTGCTCACGAAACTTAGGATTTTCTCAACTCTAACCTTAATTATATTTATAAAATATTAATCCTAACTCTAATTCTAACTTTATTATAAAATTTTAATCCTAATTTTATTCAGAGATTTAATTATTATATTAAAAAAAACTTTGTCTGAAATAAAGAAAGGAGGAAGTATCGTAAACAAAAAAGAAGGATGTGCCGTAAACAAGAAAGAAGACGAAGGTGAAAAGAAATGTATGAATGGTCCATATTTATATTTGTCCTTCTTTTTCTTACCTCGGATCGATGGTCTTGTCCTTCTCACCTTTAGTTGGTCATCTCATCCGATCCGACTTGCGCTTTCAATACCTCTAAAATCCTGATGCCAATAAGCTACTTCCGTTCTGATAATTCTCGGATTCGGATTGTGGTCAATCCTAATCCGAATTAATTACAAATTGAATCGGATTAAACTGAATCTTTCGGATTTAAATTGAGTAAATATAAGTTTAAATACGGTTGTAAATCAATTTGATGAACCGATTTAAATTGAATCTGACCTAAGTTACACCCGTAAGGTGAGAACTCGACGGGGCAGGTTCGGGAAGCGCCGCCTTGCTGACGGATGGAACTGGAAACATGGAAACGACTTAGTGTACCGCCTTCGGTGCATTAAGTCGCGCACCGGCGTGCGACATTGGCCGTGCGTCCATGCGGACGCGCGTGTCGTGCTTCACACGTGCGGCCGCATGGGCGCGCGGCCAATGCCGCACGCCGGTGGTCCTGCACTATTTCCGATGCAGAAAGACTTTTCCCTGGAAACATAGAATCCCATGAATCTCTTAATTTAATAGAGCCCTCCCTATCGACCGTCCGATTGAGGTCTTGCGGCTTGCCCTCTCGTGGTTCAACAAGGGGCAATAAGGTAAGGTCCATCCGAAAGCACATAATGGACAGGCAGGGTTCGAGGAATTGATCTAAAATCTTGAAATTGGTCTCAAATAAATGAATAATTTGGTTGTCAGTTCCAAAAATTAATTCTTTAATTTTAAATTAAAAATGAACCATTCTATTTTTAAAACAAAATTTTAAAAAATAAATATATCCTAAAAAAGCCATAAGTTGCTTATTATGTCTAGCAAAAAAAATTTAAAAATTAAATTAATCAATAAATATTATGTATATTTTTATTAAATATAAGTGATGCAAAATTGAATCAATGTAACTGAAATGGCTCTAGATTAGTTTCAAAATGTGTTCGGATAGGTTGTAGGTCCAAATTTTTGAATTGATTTAAATTATGTGATCTACTTAGGGTCAGTGATATTTCTTAATTTATTTGCAATGTTATTTCCTATCTTAAATCATGCATTGTATTTTTCTTACTTGTTACCTTGATTCCATAATTTATACCTTTATCAACTTCTATGCATAAGAAAATGTTGTTCAACATAATAAAGTTCAATATTAGCTCACAATTCCGTAGTTCAACTTGCATCCCGAAATAAAACTGATGTTGCCAAGAAAGCCAAGATGGTAACCTAAGATAGTGTTGAAATAGGGAATAAAAGGAAAAATTTTCAAAAGCCATAACTATAAAAGGATAGCTAGGAATAAAGTTAACTAGAGAGATAATCCATGGTTAACCATAGGTTATTCCTTAATTTATTCCCTAGAAAATGCAGGAATAGATTATCCCATTGATAATATTTTTTCTATAATAATATTTTTCTATAAAACATTACCTAAGATTTTTTTTTTTTTTCAAGGGAAGAAGGAATCATACTCTTTGCTTACAAACCAAGAAACCCAGCTGGCTATTTAGGAAAGAAAGGACCATGGGCGCTAGGCTTTCAAAAAGATTGAAGACTCTCAAAGGAAGTGGACGTGATCGACAACTCGATTCCCCTACCCGTGATAGAATTCCACCGGCAAACCTCGACCGGCCGTACTTAACCCCGTTTTGAATCCAGTCCGGCTCGATGTTTCGGACTCTTGGCCGGTCCAACTCGGCCTATGCCCATCCCTAATCATCACCAGTAACCTACAATATTAAAGTGTTGAAATGAATTTCTTAACATTACTCATCAACCTGAAACTACGACACCAAACGAGTTAAGATGGTGGGAAATCTTCACTAGGGAATGGCGTAGTAGTAAACATGATTGGACCGGCTACAAGCGGCCTCACCATCTGAACATATAGATCGCACCCAAATAAATATTCTAATTAGGGTCACTATAATTGTCACACTGATTTAGAATAATCGCAACACAGCTACATATCTTTAGAGTAAAACACTAAAAGCATGCAACATCTGTTCATCTTCAACATCCAAATAATTCAAACATAATATCAAAGAAAAATATGCATCTCGTATCTACATAGTATAACATGCCATCCTTAATGGCATACATCCTCAACATCAAAAAAAAAAAAAAAAAGAAAATCATACCATGCTAAGTAACAAATAAATCCAAAATGTTATCATCAACTGCATCTCAAATTTATCAATGTAAAAGATATGGTTTGTTATGAACTAACAACCCAACATTAATTCTTACCCATACAAATATGGATATGCAATTAAAATAAAATAGCTATATAATATAAAAATAGAATATTCAACAAAATAAATCATGTTGTAAACCAAGCTATAAAACATATGTCAAATATAAAAGAAATTTTTTATCATCTTTTATCTTATATGGCGTTAAACTATGCCACTTCGTTGTCATATCAAGAATCACTACAATAATAATACTAGCTTGCCAGCCTTACTGATATACTAATATGCTCTATATATCGACGAATCTACCATACTAGTATCGAAGGTATGCTAAAGATATATATTTGTGTCACCTTAGCTAGTACTCTATATGTATAAACCTAATTTAGCTACCATCTAATGCTCAAGTTGGTTCTCACATTAGTGTTATGCATCACAAACCTAATCTAATTGCCTACGACTATGAAGACCAATTCTTTGCCGGGCTTAAACCAATTCTAGGCCTTACCCTCCGATGCCACATGTTTAGACTCAACTCAACCAAGTTGGCTTGAACTAGTGCCATCTATCAATAACTTAGAATAGGTGTCATAAATCAAGTTAGGCAATCACCTCATTGGATTTATATCGAAATTAAATTAGCTATAGGCCTTGCCCCAATGCCACCACATCACCCTCAATAATTACTCCACATACCTTTTATTACATCTTGCCCTACATCACCACTTTAATATTTTAATATGCAAATTAAATTCTAAACCCACATTATCAACATCATAGACCATGCTAGCATAATATATAATATGCCATAACTATATATGACCTACACATCATTTATCATAGTTAAACATATGCCATATACATGCAACTAAAACATAATGATAAAACAATGCATACAAAATCTTGATGTATGCTATCAAAGTATATGCAAACATATCGTGTATAAATAGATACAAAGACTCCTACTTCACTTGTTACTCAATAATCCAACTATACTCCATCAATCTCAATCAAATAAAAATATGATCATATATAATCATCACCATAAATCAATCCTTAATATTATTTGTTAAGGGGTAAAATCGTTGTGTGTCAATAATCGTGCACATGGCTAGGGCTAGCCCTGATTCCTACCTGCTATGCGACACCCGCCCGAGATAAGTCAGCCTCGATAAGTTGGAGCGCCTTAGCCCCTCGCCGAACAAAAGACTCCCAAGGTGCGAATCACATCTCTCGGCCCCAGCCGAGCTATATCGTCCCTCTAGCCGATCTCTCCTATCGCTCGACCTAGCCCGAGCGATATCTATGCCTCTGCAGAATTCGACGTGGGAGAACCCGAATTCATGAGATTCCAAACAGAAATTATATCCGGGAGTGACCTAGGACCCGCGACAGTGGCCTAGGGCCCTGGAGCCTATATCCTCACCAAATCTCGAGACATCAACAAGCTCTCCTAGCCGTCGATCCCCTAACCAACAAGATACGAATCCTACCGACCTCATAACAAACTGGATTCAGATCCTAACGACTTTCGGACCCACGATGCCCCTAGGGAATCAGGTGATCCTCTATAATAGAGTCGTTTGCCGACTCCTCAGGTATGCGTACTTGCTCACTGGAACCCTCTCTCCTTCTGCCTTAGCTTCAGCCATTAGCGCTCTGCTCAGAGCCCTAGAGGGACTCTTCAGCGAGAGTCTTCTCTCCATTTTTGTTGATTGCTAATCTTCACTGACTTGAGCATCGGAGGGTCTTCCGCAGAGGGCCACCCCCAATGCCTCTCACGTGAGGACTGTTTTGCAGGTCCACCCAAGTGGAGAGCCCATGCTGCAGCCCGACCGCGCCCAAGTCGAAGGACAGATTTCGGCAGCAATAAAATGGCGCTAGAGGAAGGGCCCTCAAGTCTCATAAACTTGTGATCCAGGAGATAAGGATCTCGATCTGAAAGAGAACTCCTCCTATGGCCAACCGAAGAAAGGCTACCTCCGAAGCCCAAGATCAGGTCGCCTCCCAAAGGCCTGATCCGGCGAGCAGTGTTGCGCCGCCACCACTGTCAGTTGAGACTCCATCGCCGCTGGTGGCCCCAGTGACCCAGGACCAGTTCACCTCACTGGTCCAGCAAGTCCAGGCTCTGGCCCACCTGATTCAGGGGCGCTCTGAAGCCCCCCGTCCGGCTGCTCCTACCCCCTCACCCCTCTAAGGAGGATGCAGCCCTCGCTCATGCAGCGACCTCTTCTTCTGACCTGCTTGAGGTTGCGGACCCCCCTCGCCATCCCAGAGAAGCTGAGCTAGCTCCCCAAGGAGTCTGCGGCAGAGACCTCCCTAGATCTCGACGGGCCCGATCCCTCTCCCCGGTGTTCTCTCGCCATGATTCAACATCGTCTCAATATCCTCCTCGTCCTGCCCCTTTTACTTTTCCTGATAGGGATATCCGCCGCTAGCTCTAGGAAATGCGTCAAGAGCTAGACGCCGCCAAGTAGGCCCATCCGCTTTAGAATAAGGGGAGCAGGGCATCCCCTTCTCTAAGAAAAGATCATGGAGGTAGTGATTCCCTCCCACGTCAAGCTACCTGCCATCGAGCCTTATCATGGCTCCTCCGACCCCGACGATCATCTCAGCAGCTTCCGATCGATCATGATGTTCCACGGGGCATCAGATGCGATCCTTTATCGCGCATCCTCAGGGGATCTGCTCGAACCTGGTTCAATGCTTTGAAACCAGGTTCCGTTAATTCCTTCGATGAGCTGAGCCACCTCTTCATCAGCCAGTTCGTCAGCAGCCGCCGTCACAGATGGAGGTCCGACTCCCTCTCTAAGGTTAAGCAGAGAGAGGGGGAGTCTTTGAAGAAGTATCTCGGCCATTTCAACATGGCCATGCTAGAGGTGGACCACCTTAATCATGAGGTGGACATGTCCGCCCTGGCGGGCAGAGTATTAAAGGAAAGTGATTTCTACCTGGCACTGGAGGTCAGCTACCCTCTAAACCTCTCGACATGATGGCTCTGGCAGACAAATATGCAAGTCGAAGAATCACGAAGAGCTGCCCGAGCCGAGTTTACGAAGAAGAAGGAACCCAAGGGCTCAGATAAGCGCGACCTGCCCATCAGCCAAGCCTGCCTCGCCACCAAAGGATCCCTCAACTGCCACCAAGGAACCGCACCCGGAGCCTGCCTAGGAGGTTCAATCGATTTACTCTGCTTACCACCCCAAGAGCGGAGATCCTTATGGAAATCGAGCTCCAACTCCCTCGACCTCCTCCTCTTTGAGGAAATGCGGACTAGAGACCCGCCAAGTATTGTCGCTACCACCGCGACCATGGCCACGACACTGAAGAGTGCTGGTAACTGAAGAATGAGATCGAAAGGCTCATCCAGGGGATAGACTAGATCGGTTCAAGGGAGCCCCCAAGCCAAGAAACGGGGGCGTCGCCGGCCTGAGCCCTAGCAGCAACCTTTTCCTCCCCCGAATCCTCCGATCGCTGGCCACATTAATGCAATTGAGGCGGTCGGTGGTCATTCAGGCGGGAAGGACGATGAAGAAGGTTCGGCCGAAGAAAGCACGAACTGACGAGCTCTCTTTCTCCAGCGATGACTTCCAGGGATACAGTTCCCGCACGATGATGCTAGTTGTATCACTTAATTTGAACAACTATGATGTAAGCCGAATTCTCATTGATAGTGGAAGCTCCGTCAACGTTTTGTACCTTGATGTGTTTGTGAAGATGAAACTTCATGGAGAATCTCCGAGCGGTGGACTCCACCCTAATGGGGTTCACCGGCGATGTAATTACCCCAGAGGGGGTCGTAACCTTGACGGTCCGAGCAGGAACCTGGCCTTCCGTTGCCACTGTGTGTGCAGATTTCTGGTGACCAAGCTCCGGTCACCTTACAACGCGATCTTGGGAAGACCCGGCTTGATGTCCCTCAGAGCCGTCGTCTCCATCCCACATCTTGTTATGAAGTTTCCGACCGAGCGAGGGGTTGGTGTAGTTCGAGGAAGCCAAACTATAGCTCGGTAATGCTTCATTACCAGCCTGCAATCCAGATTGCCCGAGGTTGATGGACTGGATGCTCAGGAGGATTTCACCGAGAAACGAGGAGAACTAGCCGAAGAGCTGGAGGAGGTACCGCTGGACGAAGCTCGCCCGACCGAACCATAAGGATCGGGTCGCTACTGAAAGGGAAGCCCCGGCTGGAGCTGATCGACTTTCTCCGAAGAAACGATGATGTCTTCTCTTGGTCAGCTTCTGATATGCCTGGGATCAGCTCGGACATCCTCATCCACCGTCTCAATGCAGACGAGATGTCCGACCCGTGAAGCAAAAGAAAAGAAGCTTCGCCCTTGACCGGCAGAGAGCAATTGAGAAGAGGTGGACAAGCTCATCAAGGCAAACTTCATTCGGGAGGTGAATTATCCAAGCTGGCTGTCCAATGTTGTTATGGTGAAAAAGTCGAACGGTAAATGGTGAATCTACATCGACTTTACCGACCTTAACAAAGCATGCCCGAAGGATAGCTTTCCTCTCCTTCGGATCGACCAGCTCGTGGATGCCACCTCCGATCATCAGATGTTGACCTTCATGGATGCCTATTCAGGCTACAACTAGATTCGGATGGCACCCGAGGATGAAGAAAAGACCGCCTTTATAACCGATCGAGGTATCTACTGTTACCGTGTCATGCCCTTTGGTCTGAAAAATGCAGGCGCCACTTACCAAAGGCTAGTAAACAAAGTCTTCAAGGAGCAAATTGGCCGGAATATGGAGGTGTATGTCGATGACATGCTGGTCAAAAGAAAGGAAACGTCCCAGCATATTGGGGATCTTTCTGAAAGCTTTGCGACACTCCGAAGGTATCGATGAAGCTCAATCTAACGAAGTGCGCCTTCGGTGTCACCTCAGGGAAGTTTCTGGGCTTCATGGTTTCTCAGCGAGGCATCGAAGCCAACCCGCAGAAGATTCAAGCGCTTCAGCAAATGATGCCCCAACATCTATCAAAGAAGTCCAGCACCTGACGGGAAGGATTGCGGCCCTCAATCGCTTTGTGGCTCGGTCAGCCGAGAGGAGCCTTCCTTTCTTCAAAGCTCTTCGATCTGCCAAGAATTTTCAATGGACTCCCGAGTGCCAAAAGTCATTCGAGGACCTCAAGAGATATCTTGGCTCGCCACCCCTCCTAAGCAGCCCAATCCGGGAGAAATGTTGTTTATGTACCTAGCAGTCTCTAAAGGCGCGATTGGCTCAGTTTTGGTCAGGGAAGAGAAGAAGACCCAGAGGCCATCTACTATGTCAGTAAACTTCTCCGGGACGCCGAGACAAGGTACACCTGAATCGAGAAGCTGGTCTTGGCCCTGATAATATCAGTTTGGAGATTACGACCATATTTCTAAGCACATTCTGTGACGGTCCTACCGATCAGCCCATCAAGATGGTGGTCCATCGCCCGGAGACATCAGGAAGAATGTCTAAGTGGGCCATTAAGTTAAGCGAGCATGATATCCGTTATCAACCTCGCCCGGCCATCAAAGCCCAGATTCTAGTTGATTTCCTCCTTGAGTGCACCATCCCGGAAGATGCTCCACTCCAGACTCCCCCGAGCATCCAATATATGGCGCCCTGTGGCTCCTCCACGTTGATGAATCCTCAATGCCAATGGCTCTGGTGCTGGTTTGATCCTCACCAGCCCCAAGGGGACGACCTTTAGTACGGCGTTCGATTCACCTTCCCAACCTCCAACACGAAGCCGAGTATGAGGCCCTGCTCGCTGGACTCCGAATCGCCCGTGATCTAAAGGTGAAGAGGCTAAATGCTTTTACCGACTCTCAGTTGGTGGCTGGTCATGTGCGAGGCGAATTCGAGGCCCGGGAGCTAAACATGATTCGTACCTCCGACAGGTGCGGGACTTGCTTTCTCACTTCTCTAAATTTGAAGTTATCTAGATCCCCAGATCCGAAAATGCTCGTGCCGATCTGTTATCCCGACTTGCGACTGCGAAATCGATGAGTTCCGAGCAAAAGTTTCCCATAGAAGTCCTGGAAAAACCTAGCATCGCGGAGGCATACCGAGTGATGCAGATTGAGGTCGAGCCATCCTGGTTCAACCCAATATTAAAGTATCTTAAAGAAGGGTCACTCCCAGCCGACCGCAAGAAGCAAGGAAGCTGAGATTGCAATCTACCACTATGTGCTGATCGACGATCAGCTATACAAGGGGTCCTTTTCCATGCCGCTGCTCAAATGCCTCGTCCGTCCGAAGCTGATTATGCTCTTCAGGAAGTACATGAAGGAATCTGCGCAACCACCTGGGGAGTCGATCTCTGTGCCATAAGGTACTGCGCAGGGATATTACTGGCCTACCATGCAAAAGGATGCCGATGATCTCATTCGAGCCTGTGACCCGTGTCAAGGCACTCCAGCAACCAGAGGCTCCCCTCCGCTAGTTTGGTCCCTGTTTCCTCCGCTTGGCCTTTTGCTAAGTGGGGGATGGACATTCTTGGCCCTTTTCCCCTTGCCACTGGACAGAGAAAATTTCTATTTGTCGCCATCGACTACTTCACCAAGTGGGTCGAGGCCGAAGCAGTAGCCCAGATAACGAAGCTCGGGCTAGGGACTTCGTGTGGAGATCCATCATTTGTCGCTTTGGCCTCCCTCATACCATCATCACCGACAATGGCAAGCAATTTGATAATCCCAAATTCTGGGAGTTCTGCGAGGATCATGGCATCAGCCATCGCCTCACTTCAGTGGGGCATCCGCAAGCCAACGGAGAAGCCGAGATAACAAACCGGACCCTACTCAAGATTAAGGCTCGGCTCACCAGAGCCCGAGGCAGATGGGCGGACGAACTTCATCATGTTCTATGGGCCTACCGCTACTCAGAAGAAACTAACGACGAGCAGCTCCAAACCAATCTCGACTTGATGGAAGAAATCAGGGAAAAAGCTCGAATCAGAATGGCCGCGTACCAGCAAAGAGTGGCCCGCTACCATGCCTCTAGAGTCAAGGGCAAATCCTTCTCGCCCGGCGATCTTGTCCTCGGAAAGCATCCGTCTCCAAGCCGCTGGAGAAAGGAAAGCTCTCTCCAAATTGGGAAGGTCCTTATCAAGTAGCGGAAGTCATCGGACCTGGCACCTACAAGCTCCAGGACCTGAACGGGAAATCCATTCCCCGGACATGGAGTTCGGACAACCTCTGCATATATCATCAATAGAGTACGCTCTCTATAGACTCGCCCCATTTACAGCTTTGGCATCTTGTTTTATGATCCGCGGCAAAACCGCTACGGTCGTTCTTTCAAAAAGTCGCAATAGAAAACAATGTCGTTCATGCATCCATTCTCGGCACAATCGAGCTATCTCCTTGAGCCAAATCTCCATACCTCGGCTAGACTGAGCTCTAAGCCAGAGCTATATATCTCAGTTAGGCCAAATTACATCCCGTGAAGGCTTGGTATGGCCGAGCGCTCCCGGCGCAGCTGGGAGCCATGTGATCTCCAAAATATCATTCGGATTTGAGCATCTTATAAGCCCCGACCGAACCAAACAATCTCTAAAATATCGTTCGGATTTGGGTAGCTTACAAGCCCCGACCAAACCAAACAATCTCCAAAATATCGTTCGGATTCGGGCAGCTTACAAGCCCCGGCCGAACAAAGCGCCAGAGAAATATTGTTCGGATTCGAGCTGCTTACAAGCCCCGGCCGAACCAAACAATCTCCAAAATATCGTTCGGATTCGAGCAGCTTACAAGCCCCGGCCGAATCAAACGCCAGAGAAGTATCGTTCGGATTTGGATAGCTTAAAAGCCCCGGCCGAACCAAACAATCTCCAAAATATCATTCGGATTCGGGCAGCTTACAAGCCCCGGCCGAACCAAGTGTCAAAGGAGCATCGTTCGGATTTGGGCAGCTTACAAGCCCCGGCCGAACCAAACGCCAGAGAAGTATCGTTCGGATTCGGGCAGCTTACAAGCCCCGGTCGAACCAAACAATCTCCAAAATATCGTTCGAATTCGGGCAGCTTACAAGCCCCGGCCAAACCAAGTGTCACAGGAGCATCGTTCGGATTCGGGCAGCTTACAAGCCCCGACCGAACCAAATGCCAGAGAAGTATCGTTCGGATTCGGGCAGCTTACAAGCCCCGGCCGAACCAAACAATCTCCAAAATATCGTTCGGATTCGAGCAGCTTACAATCCTCGGCCGAACCAAGTGTCAAAGGAGCATCGTTCGGATTCGGGCAGCTTACAAGCCCCGGCCGAACCAAATGCCAGAGAAGTATCGTTCGGATTCGGGCAGCTTACAAGCCCCGGCCGAACCAAACAATCTCCAAAATATCATTTAGATTCGGGCAGCTTACAAGCCCCGGCCGAACCAAACAATCTCCAAAATATCGTTCGGATTCGGGCAGCTTACAAGCCCCGGCCGAACCAAGTGTCAAAGGAGCATCGTTCGGATTTGGGCAGCTTACAAGCCCCGGCCGAACCAAACGCCAGAGAAGTATCGTTCGGATTCGGGTAGCTTACAAGCCTCGGTCAAACCAAACAATCTCCAAAATATCGTTCGAATTCGGGCAGCTTACAAGCCCCGGCCAAACCAAGTGTCACAGGAGCATCGTTCGGATTCGGGCAGCTTACAAGTCCCAGCCGAACCAAATGCCAGAGAAGTATTGTTCGGATTCGGGCAGCTTACAAGCCCCGGCCGAACCAAACAATCTCCAAAATATCATTTGGATTCGAGCAGCTTACAATCCTCGGCCGAACCAAGTGTCAAAGGAGCATCGTTCGGATTCGGGCAGCTTACAAGCCCCGGCCGAATCAAACGCCAGAGAAGTATCATTCGGATTCGGGCAGCTTACAAGCCTCGGCCGAACCAAACAATCTCCAAAATATCGTTCGGATTCGGGCAGCTTACAAGTCCCGGCCGAACCAAGTGTCACAGGAGCATCGTTCAGATTTGGGCAGCTTACATGCCACGGCCGAACCAAATGCCAGAGAAGTATCGTTCGGATTCGGGCAGCTTACAAGCCCCGACCGAACCAAATAATCTCCAAAATATCGTTCGGATTCGAGCAGCTTACAATCCTCGGCCGAACCAAGTGTCAAAGGAGCATCGTTCGGATTCGGGCAGCTTACAAGCCCCGGCCGAACCAAATGCCAGAGAAGTATCGTTCGGATTCGGGCAGCTTACAAGCCTCGACCGAACCAAACAATCTCCAAAATATCGTTCGGATTCGAGCAGCTTACAATCCTCGGCCGAACCAAGTGTCAAAGGAGCATCGTTCGAATTCGGGCAGCTTACAAGCCCCGGCCGAACCAAATGCCAGAGAAGTATCGTTCGGATTCGGGCAGCTTACAAGCCCCGGCCGAACCAAACAATCTCCAAAATATCATTTAGATTCGGGCAGCTTACAAGCCCTGGCCGAACCAAGCGCCAGAGAAATATCGTTCAGATTCGGGCAGCTTACAAGCCCCGGCTGAACCAAATAATCTCCAAAATATCGTTCGGATTCGGGCAGCTTACAAGCCCCGACCGAACCAAACAATCTCTGAAATATCATTCGGATTCGGGCAGCTTACAAGCCCCGGCCGAACAAAGTGTCAAAGGAGCATCGTTCGGATTTGGGCAGCTTACAAGCCCCGGTCGGATTAAATAATCTCCAAAACATCGCTCAAGGTCCGGGCAGCTAACAAGCCCCGATCGAAGCCAAAGGATAAAAACCTTGACAATAACCGAGTGATATCCTTGATCCTCGGCAACAACCGAGCGATATCCTGAGGCTCTGCCTTATTCAAGTAATCTCTCCAATGCCCTGACGCAACTAAGGCGTCCTATTATACCTCGGTAGAGGCAAATGACCTCCCACTATTCGACAGCGAAAACATGCCACGAGCTATTTTTCCCCAAGAAACACCTGCTTCGTTCTGCAACAGGATCATGCTTACTTCATGACTCCACAGGACTGCCCAGGTCCCTCTTTGACTCGCACATGGATATACGTGTTCTCCACTGAGGACCGGACATTGGTCTTAGCAAGAACAAAGCAGCAATAGCGCTGCCGAAATATGCTGCGACATAAGAAGCATAATATGGGAGCAACAACTCTCAGCGCGAAAAATAAGCAGGTGCTAAAGAAAGAAGGAATTGAAACTTTCTTTATTTCCTCATCAAAAGAAAAGTTACAACATCCTAAAAGGAGTTACAAGTGCATCAAAGCACAAGAAATAAAAACGAGTAAATAGCTCGGCCGAACTACTTCAGTCAGCTTCAGTTAACAATGATGCTTCGGCATCCGACCCAAAAGATCAGGCGACCAACCAGCTCACCCTGATAGATAGCAAGGCCGGCTTCCCACGGGTCCTCTGGATGAATTAAGAGATCCAAAAAGAGACGCAGACCGTGGACGCTGATGCTGAGGAAGATTCCCCCTGGGTGAAATGTTGGCTGCAGGCCGCTGCCCGATTGAGAGATATAGGGGACCATCAGCCCCATACTACTCTCAACTCCCTCTTCACATGGCGGAAGATTCCCCGCACGAAGGGGCTAAGCATCCAGCCAGAGGGAGAAGGAAAAGTCCGCGCATGCTACGGGGGTAATGTGCACCTCCTACCCTGCGACCCCCGTAGCAAACCACAAAGGACACACGGAAGCGCATATGTGCGCTCTCCATGTGATCTCTGTGGACCTCCTGTGCGCTCTCCATATGATCTCCGAAGCTCCTCCCTTGAGGACGAACTGCTCTCCAGCGGCTCCTTCATCACCCCGACTATCCGTAGGAAGGTGGCTTACAAAAGATTGCTCTGTCTCTCTAGATGCCTTTGTAGTAATCGTCCTACAAGACATTATTCATTACATCAGTTTCATCATTCAATAGCTATAATCATAAAACATTCAATCATCCTAGACTCATACTCATACTTATTCCCCTAGGACCTAATAACCTAGGGCTCTGATACCAAAACTTGTCAGCTCCCCCTCCTCTTTGGGGCCACCGACAGCACACCTGCACACTTGTGGTAATCGGATAGAGTTTTACTAGTCTTTATGTAGCGCTCCATAAAGAGCTAGAGAACCCCAACTAATTATCATAAGTGGCAGACACACGAAAACACATCCTGTTAAAAACTTTTCACTTTCATCTCAATTATATATACAAATCACCCAATCAACATTAAGCATCAACCTGCTCAGATAATATTTTTCATGACATTCCTCAGGCAGTTTACAAGATCACATTCACATTCGACATTAAAAATCCTAAGTGCACACATCATACTCATAATCTTCTCCAAAACATAAGTCTCGTATTCATATCCAAAAAGGTCTAAAACATCATTACATCCCACTGTACACATACACATATACAAAATACAATTATCAAACCACCCTCTCTCAATATACAAGGCTAGCATTTAAACACTCTTGCATCCAAGCAAGCTTCATCAGCTAAGGGTCCTGTCCTGCTTATCTTGTGATCCTGGCAGAAATACTCACTGATCTGAAAGAATATTTAAATCATAGAGGGATGAGACCTAAGTCCCAGTGACTGGATAACCATCTAACTATGGAGAAATAGAGAACCATTACCTCTTAATTTCAATCGTATACTGAAACTATTTAACTTGTACAACTCAAAGTACATTTTTAACATGATATCAGATAAAATAAAATGTAGCTTATTCTTCAAATAACATATCAGTACTGAATACTCTATAATAACTCTTCACTGAAAGATAACTCATTAAAATAAAACTTCATGCATTACAATATGAAGATATGCATTCTTTATCTACAACCCAGACTCCCATCAGGATATGCTTGCCCACTGGCATCTCAAGTAAGATCTCCCTCTCGGGATAACTATTTGGCCCATTGGCCCTTTTTATATCACAACATATGCTTTTAGATCTCATGATGCTGGGCTGTGTGTGTAATGCCTCTGAGGTACCACCCTACAGTCGCCCTTCTGTAGGTGTACTCTCATCGGGTGCGTGACTAGCAACAGGATCCCCGCACAAATAGCACCCCTTACCCGTGCGGTTCACCTGGCAAAGTGCTTTGTTCCTTAACCCTGGAACCTCGGGTTTTCTCTCTGCCCCCACGGGCTATATATAGTAACCAGCTCCACTGAGCTATGATTCATGCCCCCACGGGCTGCTCACAACCAGCCCCACTGGCCTGGTTAGGCATGCACTCACCCCTGATTCTGGGGTTCATCGTACGATCTGTTCGCAAGGAGGTGCCGGCTCGATAGTAGTGTGCAATGCTCATGCTACAGTACAGTCTAAAGGGTGATCAGCCCCCTAGCTGCCTGATGCTCAGTATGACTCATACATCATTTGTAAAGCTTTATCATGCAAATATGCCATGTATACATTAAAAATTCCCTCATTGAAACTCATGCTTATGTGTTTATGCTCAAAACTCATTTATCAGATTATCATATACTAGGTTCTCATTTCTCATATTTAAAACATACATAATACTCAACTAAACATAGCATACCATAACTAGGTATAAATCTCATTATACTAGCTCAAATTAACCTCTCATTGCTAGATGAGAAATCCACTCACCTTAGTAGGTTACTCCTCGACTGGTACAACTGGTACTCAACTCTGGTATTTCGGCTCCCTAGAATAACCCTCTTGACCTACGTCAACATACAAATACAATAGCTATTAGGATTACCTCCACACGAGGTTTTCCCATGAACCAAGCATGCATACATGATCTATCCTCTAATATCTCATTATTTTCTTCCACCCAATCTCTACTCAAGATTACTTCTACTATTACCTCAAAATATACTAATCTAAGAAAATCTAAAGTCATACAAGACCTAGGGAAGCTATAGCTTACCTGGAGTCGAGCACAAACCCCCAAGCTTCCCTTTCCCTTTCTCTTTCTTCCTCCTTTTTCTTCTTCTTCTTCTTTCCTCTCTTTTCTTCTCTTCTTTCTTTCTTTCTTCTTTCTTTCTTTCTTTTCTCTGGCTGAACCCACGTTCCCCTTTTTCTCTAATGACTTGGGGACCAAGTCATAGGAAACTTAAGGGTTAAGGCATGCCAAATCTCCCTTTTACCCTCACACACTCTTAACACACTCTTTTTGGAAAACACGTGGCTCACTTATAACCATGCTATTTTGCCCTTATATTTTCTTTCCTAAGTTGCCCTTAACACAATTTGCAATTGACATCGGAGCCTTTTCCCCTTTTGCCCCTGATATAGCATTTTTTTAATAGATTTATAGCCCAGATCATCCTTTTTCGCTTAAATCTATACTTTTATGTAACATTTCTAAGAAAAGACTTTACCATCTTGAAGAACTCGATTTTAGAAATCCAACGGTTCAAACGGCATCCAAATCGGACTTGAAACGGATTAAATATGAATTTCTCAAGATTTAACTCAGAAAAACCTGCCGTCGCGGAGTCGGCTCGAACAGATTGCGAGTCGGCTCGAGCAGAAGTAGGGGTCGACTCCAGAAAAGTACGAGTCGACTCCTGAAAGGTAGGAGTCGACTCCAGCACTGTAGGGGTCGACTCCTAAGCGTGCCGAAAGTTTAAAAACGTGCCGGAGTCGACTCTAATCAGAGGGGAGTCGACTCCAACCACTAAAAAACGTCATTTTTAGGATAAAACTCAAACTAAACTTGATTTTTCTTGTGATTTAAACCCATTAAACTTAAGTCTCTCAATTTCTCAAATCAGACTCATTAACATTTAGAAATATACTTATTTACTCCAAAATTTCTTCTCTTTACATTTATCAAAAGGCCAACACACCCATATATCAAGAAAACTTTCTGACTTTCATTTAACTGAAAATGCCATAGATTACAAGGTTTTCAGGATGTTACAGACACCTTCCAATGACAAACAAGCGCTTGCGTCGAACGTCGAAATGACCCGCCTTAGAAAAAGTCGACATAATAAGTGTCCCTGGAAAGTGCCGAGGCGACCTTTCGCAAACCACAGAGCCGTATTATCCTTTTTGGCAAAGAGAAGATCAGCTCCTTGGAAAAGGCAAAAGCATCGGCAGAGTCATAAAAAGGGCGCAGAAGCCAAGTACTCCTCAATAAACATACCTCGGTATTCCTTCCTCCGCTCAACTGCCCATTGCATCTTGACGTAAGCTGAGACATTGCCTTGCGTTTTAACCCAAGGTCAAACTGCCTCCATACTTCGGAATAAACCAAAGTATCTCCTTTCCATTCGCATGACTGCATGTGATCTTGTACTCTGTCCAGTCTAAAGTAACTACTTTTGTCTCAATGATAACGGGACACGCTATAAGCCCCGACCTATACCCAGAATGCGAAAGCATCGCTTAAGGTCGGAGTGCACATCCTATGAATATAAGCCCCGACCTGCACCCAGAAGGCGTAAGCATTGGTTAAGGTCAGAGTGCACGTCCTAGGAATATAAGCCCCGGCTAAGGCCGGAGTGCGTCTTTTATCAAAAACCTCGACAAAAACCGAGCGATATGCAACGCCCCAACTGAAACCTACGAGCCCCATTTACCTCGGTCAAAATAAGGATACTGTGTTGGAGGTTCCCTGGGAGAATATTTTGTTCCGTAAGATTCGGACGAAAAAGGAAAACACTTTAGAAATGGTAAACAAACAAGAAAGTTCCAATAAACCTTTCTCCATTCATTACAAGAGGGGAAAACCAAAGAAAAAATACATCAGCCCTCACAGGGGCTTGCTACCTTCTCCAAACGCTGCTGAACTCTCCCCACGCCGCGGAGCCGAATCAGCCAATTGCTATCGAAGGGATGCCACCTTCCGCTCCAGCCTACTGTTGACTTGGCGAAGGAGCTTTATCTCTCTTGCCGAGACGACCATGTGTTTCTCAGCCATTCTTCGAACTTGCTCGCGGTCTGCGCGAGTAACGACGCCAAAACCTCCCGTCAACAGTTATTGTGGTACGGCCCCGGTGAGGCACCCCAAAGCTGCCAAGAACACTACTTGGCATCCCAGTTGACCTCCCTCCATTCTCGGAAGCCATCCTGTTACTGTAAGCTTAGATAGGCCAACTTGAGATCGGCAGAGGAATTGGTTAATAATGGCGTACCACCCATCGGTATTTAAATTACCTCGAGCGAGCGTCCCGATCACCCGAACCGTCAGTTCCAACGCCACTACCATAAAATCTTGCCACGCGTCACCGCCTCCGTGGCCGCTTGCGGGAAGCGAGGAATCGCTCCCCCTTTACCGAAAAGGATAAATAAATGACGNGGCCGCTTCAACACAGCCATGCTAGAGGTGGACCATCTTAATCATGAGGTGGCCATGTCCGCTCTGGGGGCGGAGTATTGAAGGAAAGTGATTTTTACCTGGCGCTGGATGTCAGCTATCCTCCAAAACCTCTCTGACATGATGGCTCTGGCAGACAAATATGCAAGAGTCAAAGAATCATGAAGAGCTGCCCGAGTCGAGCTTACGAAGAAGAAGGAGCCCAAGGGCTCAGATAAGTGCAGATCTGCCCAGTAGCCAAGCCCGCCTCGCCGCCAAAGGATTCCTCAACCACCGCCAAGGAATCGCACCCGGAGCCCGCCTAGGAGGTTCAATCGATTAACTCTACTTACTGCCCCAAGAGCGGAGATCCTTATGGAAATCGAGCGCCAACTCCCCCGACCTCCTCCTTTTCGAGGAAATGCGACCCAGAGAGACCCCGCCAAGTATTGTCGCTACCACCGCGACCATGGCCACGACACTGAAGAGTGCTGGCAACTGAAGAATGAGATCGAAAGGCTCATCCAGCTTCGGCTCTAACCAGGATACCTCTGCAATCCTTGGCCATCACCTACCGAGCTATCTTATCTCTCGGCCTAAGCCGAGCTATCACGTCACTCGGCTTCATCAGAACTATCTAATCTCTCGACCTAAGCCGAGCTATCACGTCACTCGGCTTCATCAGAGCTATCCCTATACCTCGGCCTCGACCGAGACATTTATTTAAACCCGAACTAAGTCGACCGAAGAACGCGAACAAGTCATAACTTGTTCGCAGTCGAAAGGAAGTCTGCAACAAAAAGATTGGCTAAAAAGACAAGCAAATGGGGGCCGAGGGCCCGTTCATTAGAAACTTCAGACCAAACTACATGTCTAAAAAAGCAAAAGTACACAAATAACTCTCAAGGGTCAGGAGCTGGATCAGTTCCGGCAGTGCCCTCAACAACGCTCGGGGAAGCCTGGCTCGTTTCGCCCACTTCAAAGGTTGTCATTTCCTCGGCGACAAATTTGAGGCATCCTTCAGGGGCCGCGGCCTTACTAGCATCCGAAATAGCATCGAGGTCGACGTTTGAAACATCATCAGCCTCTTCAGCTCCTGGGGTACAAGCCTCAGATGTTTCAACATCCAAGAAAGAGAGGTCCCATTCTGGATGCTCCTTGGATATCTTATTTCGAACATCCTCCATTCCAAGCTGGAAAGCATCGGCACAAATTACATCTTGCTCGCCCCTGAGTAGAGCGAGCCGCATCTCAGCTTCAGCAGCTTGGTTTCGAAGTAAGGTGACATGCCCCTCAGTTTTAGTAGTTTGACTCCGCAGTGAGGCAATCTGCTCCTCGGTCTCAGCGACCCGCCTTTCGAGCTCTGAGCTCCTCCCTCGACTGGATGCCAATTCCCCTTGCAGGGTCCGTATCTGGCTCCGTTTCTCCAGCCTGCCTTCTTCATCTGCAAAAACAGAGTTAGCCAGTGCCATGGTGAGCCAACAAGGGAAGCCAAAAAGGGGTAGTACCATACCTCCTCCTCCTGCCAGGATAACTTCTGGGTCAACTCCTTGACCTCGTCAAAAGCCCTCAATTTATCGGCCTTAACCCGCTCGATCCTGCCCTTGAGATCACTGATCTTCGACTACCTACCGTCAGCTTCTCCCCAGGCTTGGGAGAGCTCGCTATCGAGTTGGGTTAACTTTTTCGGGTGCCATTTGATCCTATCATCTCTGTCAGCTATACCACGGTTGAGCTGCTGTACCTTCTCCTTCAACTCGCCAAGCATTTTGTTCAGGCGATTTCTCTTCTCGACGGCTTCTCTCCTATGCCTACCTAGGCTCTCACTAAACTGTTTCTTGACAATCTCCATTTCTCCAGCATACCTAGACTTGATCTGCGATAACTTCAGGCATGCGTCATCATACCTCGCCAGGAGCCCGCGTAGCTCTTTAACTTCGAGCCTCAGCTTGGACGCATCATCTAGGGCGGCCTGATGCAGCACCCTCATCTTCACCAAATTCTCGTTGACAGTACCAAAGCTTGTTCAAATGTATCAGACGCCTCCGCTCGCGATCGAAGCTCGGCGCTGACTCTTCTGGCCTGGGCGCTGGCCCCTGTTCAAGCGCCAGCACAGCGCCCTGGTGATCAAAGCACTCTGCAGAATGAAGCACAAGTGAGAAGAGAGCGACCAAGCTAACCAGAAAGCACTCACTACTCGGGAATAAAAACTCATCCGGAAGATGTAGGACCTGGCTAGCCCCATGAGGGTAGAATTGTTCATCTCGGGGAGAAGATGGGCTTCCGTCACCACATTCCGCTGGCCAAACGCGACGTCAACCAGGTCTAGGTCTGCGAACTCATTCGCTGAGGGACCTGCGCCCGGATACAGTGCTGACCTCATTAGGACAGCAAACACCGCCTCAACGGCCGATTCCGAGCTACTGGTTTGACCATCCCCGTCCAAAGGATCGGTCCGAGCGACCTCCGACTGAGAAGCCTTTGATCTCTCGGCCTCCCTTAGCAGAATTCTAACCTGGGATTCTTCGGATAACTCGGCCAGCCCAGGCGCCAGTTTTCCCGAAACTTTGGTGGAAGAAGCTTCGACTGCAAGACCTTTACCTTGCTCTCTCCCCTTGTCCGAGCTCCTTCCCTCGATCATGGGTACCTGCTCCTCCCTTGCAGGCTCCACCAATGCCTCAGTATGTTCATTAATTTCCCCAACCACTCCAGGAGGAAGTTCTCCAGCCGTAGGCTCCTTTTGAGCCTCCACTACAGCCGGCCCAACGTCACCACCTAAATCCCTCCTGTCCTCCTGCCAAGGTCAGAGGCATTTCCTCGCTCGGAGGAGGGCCCTCAAAGGCACCGAACCCCGTCGTGCCAGCCCTTGGCTCACCTTCAAAAGAAGAGGCTCCCAGACAAGCTAACGGAGTTTCATCCGGGCTGTCTACTATTTCGACCACTAGAGGACAGGGGACCTCAGCAGTCTCTCTGTATCCTCCTTGCTTTCAGTGCCTCCGCCGCAACTGCTTCAACCTCTGGCGAGCGCTCCTCGAAAAACGAGCCGTCTTCTCGGGCTTGCATTTCTCCCCTCCGCTACTCTCCCTCGGGCACTTGCTCAACCCTTTCTTTATGCGGCCCGATAGTTCAGACTTCTTAGCTGCAGGAACAGAGAGCAAGCGGTCAGACCGACACATACTTGCTTGAGCGAAATCAATGGAAAAAGAAAAGACTTACTATGCGAGTCAAGGGGGCTAAGCCCGGCGGCGAAAAGAGCCTCTTCCGACAGTAAATCATTAGCCAAAACGTTCTACCATCACGAAGGACCTCCAAGTACTCCTTCTCCTACTTAGATAGAATCGGATGTGCTTTCACATCTCGAACAAAGTTTCCCCATACCCGAAGAAATCGGAGCCGATGTTTCCCTCGGCAATAAAAACCTGACCTTCCACTCCTTTATCGACGATGGCTTATCTGTTATCATCTTGAATGACCTCCGGGGTTAATGTAAGGCCACTCTGATTTTCTCCCAGGCATCAGATAATAACAGACGTGAAAGAGAAGAAGAGTTGCTGTTACCTGAATCCGGCTGCACATTGAGATAAACCCAATAACGCTACGCCAACTGTTGGGAGCCACCATTGTCGGGCAAATATTGTAGAATCTCATGGTTTCCTTCACCAAGGGGTGAAGGGGAAATCGAAGGCCCGCCTTCAGACTGTCTTCATAAAGAAAGCCCCGCACTCCAGATCTTGCGAAACTCTATGCTCGGGCTCCAACAATCTCAGAAGGATATTCGAGGGAATGCCATACTTTTGGCGTATTCTTCCCAAATCCTCGGCGGCAATCTCCGAAACCATATCGCCGGGGCTCATCATCCTGCTGGCCGAGAGAAGCACCGAGCGAGATTACAGAGGAAGCAGAGAGCAAGATTCTTCAAAGAAGAACGAAAGAGTGCTGCGAATAGGGACGGCGCCGTTTTGACTTTGCTTTCCCTCAAAGAAACCGCCTTAAGAGAAAGATAGGGCATCCCAACCGAGACGCCCGGAACCGCCATTGCGAACACCGTAAAAACTGGGATTTGCTACGTGGCAATTCCCAACCGCTACCTCAAAGGAGCCTTATGTGACGTGCCCTGTAAAGGCACATCTCACAAAGGCACGGCAGCCGCGCAGCATTAAATAGGGTATCATTGCGTAGGCTGTCAAACCCGGATCCATCCGTTCAAGTCATGCCACCTGGAATTATACTCCCTACGCCCGAACTTACGTTTCAAACTAGGAAGTGGGGGGGCATGTGTTGAGGAGTAAAATCGCTTTGTGTTAATAATCGTGCACATGGCTAGGGCTAGCCCTGATTCCTACCCGCTATGCGACACCCGTCCGAGATAAGTCACGTGTTAATACTCGCCGAACCAAAGACTCCTAAGGCGCGAATCACGTCTCTCGGTTCCAGCCGAGCCATACCATCTCTCGGCCCCAGCCGAGCCATATCTCTCTCGGCCTCAGCGAGCCATATCTTCTCTCGGTCCCAGCCGAGCTATATCATCTCTCGGCCTCTCTAGCCGAGCTATATCATCTCTCGGCCTCTCTAGCCGATCTCTCCCATCGCTCGGCCTAGCCCGAGCGATATCTACGCCTCTGCGGAATTCGGCGCGGAAGAACCCAAATTCATGAGATTCCAAACAGAAATCATATCCGGGAGTGACCTAGGACCCGCGAGAGTGGCCTAGGGCCCTGGAGCCTATGTCCTCACCAAATCTCGAGACATCAACAAACTCTCCTAGTCGTCGATCCCCTAACCAACAAGATACGAATCCTACCAACCTCATAACAAACTGGATTCAGATCCTAACAACTATTAGACCCACGACGCCCCCAGGGAATCAGGTGATCCTCTATAAATAGAGTCGTTTGCCGACTCCTCATGTATGCGCACTTGCTCACTGGAACCCTCTCTCCTTCTGCCTTAGCTTCCGCCATTAGCGCTCTGCTCAGAACTCTGGAGGGACTCTTCAATGAGAGCCTTCTCCCCATTTTTGTTGATTGCTGATCTCCACTGACTTGAGCATCGAAGGGTCTTCCGCAGAGGGCCACCCCCAACACCTCTCGCGTGAGGACTGTTTTGCAGGTCCACCCAAGTGGAGAGCCCACGCTGTAGCCCGATCGCGCCCTAGTCGTAGGACAGATTTCGGCAGCAACACTTATACAACACAAAACACTCTTTTAAGCATCCCAGCTTTCCTTTTCTCATTTCTCTGATCCCTACTGGGATCTAATTTTGCCCACTGACATCTTATATAAACCATCCCCACTAGGATGAATACTTGGCTCATTGGCTATTTTAAATCACAATACGAGCTTTTCAAAGTTGCCCATTGGCATTTCTTTTTAAATCCAAATGCAAGTTTTTAATCTTATGATGCTGGGCTGTATAATGCCTCCAAGGTACCATCCCATAGTCGCCCTTCTGCAGGTATACTTCATCGGATGCGTAACTAGCAACAAATCCATGCACAATAACACCCCTTACTTGTGCGATTCATCCGACAAAATGTTTTGTTCCTTAACCATGGAACCTCGGGTTTTTACTCTACCCTCACAGGTTATATAATAACCAACTCCATTGAGCTATGATTTTTTCCCCTATGGGCTTCTTACAACCAGCCCCACTGGACCTGGTCTAGCGTGCACTCACTCCTATTCCCAAGGTTCATCGTATGATCGAATCGCAAGAAGGTGCCAACTCAATAGTAGTGTGCAATGCTCATGCTACAGCACAGTCCAAAGGATGATCAACCTTATAGCTGTCTGATGCTCAATATGATACATGCATTAAAACATATTTTTAAGAAGCTTATCATGCAAATATGCCATATATATATATATATATATATATATATATATATATATATATATACACGCATCAAAATTAATGCTTATTTCTTTATGCTTAAGACTTATGCTCAAACTCATGCTTTAAATCCTGTAATAAAACCCATGCTCAAAGATTCGTGCATCAAAACCCGTGCATTAGAATATCATATACTAGGTTCTCATTTCTCAGGTTTAAAACATACATAATACTCTACTAACATAATATAGCACAGCTTGGTATTAATAACATTATACTAGCTCAAAATAAACTGTTCATTGCTAGATGAAAAACCCACTCACCTTAGCAATTTACTTTTTCAATTGATACTCAACTCCAGTGTTCCTGCTCCCTGCAATACCCTCTTAACCTACGCCAACATATGGATACAATAGCTATTACAAGACATTTGGTAGCAGGTAATCTATCCAGATTACTGGTAATTTAAATGGAGCCCACCAGATAATCATGTTTGGTACATATCTTGAATGTCAATCTATCCTGTAATGGCAATCCGAATTACCTTATGAGAGATAATCCTAAATTACCTCAAAAAGTGATGGTTATCCATATTACAAAAATGAGGTAATCTAATAAACTACTTTTTAACAAATTACCCCTTTTTTTTCTTTTGATCGCTCTTTACTCACATCCTTCTTTACCAACCTTATTAGAACCTTCAGGTCAAAGATCCCAAACCATATCCTCTTCCGTGGAGTCGAGCCGTGGATCTTTGCCGCCCAGCGGCCCCATAGCATGCCGTGAAATTTCTTTTGATCGGTGGCCTCCAGCATCCTTACTGGTAGCTTTGAATATCATTTATAAATACAAATTTTTTAAACATTATCATTTATAAATATTATTTTTAAATCAAATATATAATAATATATATTTAATAAATTTAATTTAGAGGTATTTTAGAAATTTGATGTTATATGACTAGTAATCTGTTTGTCATACCAAACAGTACTTGTATATACCAAACATAATAATCAACATTACTGGTAATCTATCAAGTGGTAATTTATCTGTAGGTAATCCATAATACCATTCAAGATTGCTAGCGATGCACCAAATGCAACCTTAGGGTTACTTGCACATAAGGTTTTCCTTCGAAACCATGCATGCATACATGCTCTAACTTCTATTATCTCATTATTTTTTTTCATCCTTTCTCTATTTACTATTACCTCTACTATCATCTATAATACAAGAATCTAAGTTTAAAACCATACAAGGTCTAGAAAGGCTATAGCTTACTTGGGCTATAGCTTACTTGGAATAAGCACAAAACCCCGAGCTTTTCTTTCCTTCTCTTCTTCCTTTCTCTTCTTTTTTTCTTCTTCCTCTTCTCTTCTTTTCTTCTCTCTCTTTTTTCTTACTTTCTTTCTTTCTTAGGCAAGAACCCATGTTTCCACTTTTCTTTTCCTTTCTTTGGTTGCTTAGGGACCAAGTCATAAATAGTAGGTTGCTTAGGGGCTAAGGAAAGGATAGTGGATTTTAAATAACCCGATAAAATCTTCATTTTACCCTCATAAACTTTTAACATGTTTTTTAAAAAAATAAATGGCTCACTCATAACCATGATATTTTGCTCTTAGATTTTTCTTTCTAAATTACCCTTAATGCAATTAACAAATGGCCTCAAAGTCTTTTATCCATTTTGCCTCTGACATATAATTTTTAATATATTTATAGACCAGATTATTGTTATTCACTTAAATCAATATTTTTATGCAATATTTCTAGGAAAAGACCTGTCAACTCAAAGTACTCGATTTTAGAAATCCAACTATTCAAACGGCACTTAAATCGGACTTAAAATGAAATAAATATTAAATTTAAAGATTTAACCCAAAAAATCTATAGTCTTAAAGTCGGTTCGAGCAAAATCGCAAGCCGGCAAAACAAAATTGTTGTCTTTCTATTTTTATGTATGAATCGACTCGTCCTTCTGCAGAAATTGACTCCAGAACATGCTAGAAGTTCTAAACCATGCCAAAATCAACTCTAATTGCTGAAAACAATACTTAAGAGCAAAACTCAAACTAAACTTGATTTGTCTTATGATTTAAGCCTATTAAAAACTCAAATCTCTTAAATTCTTAAATCAAAATTATTAACACACAAAAACATACTCATTTATATCATAAATTTCTTCTTCTTGTATTTATTAAGTGACCAACACATCGACATATCATTAAAACCATCTAACTTTTATTACAAATAAAAATACCTTTAATATTACAAAAATTACAAAATTTTTAGAATGTTACAATTATGTTGCTCTACCTTCCTAAATGGAATTTTAAGGAAACTTCATCCATACTCCTACAAGCGAAGTAGAATAAAGCATGTTTATCTTAGATAAACATTAGGTATGCCTTTCCATTTTAATGCTCTCTAAAGACGATTTTTTGTGGACCATATGGAGCGGGACCAAAAACAATTTTTCCTAGTAATAATATTATTAATACTAATAATAATTATATAATAATACTACTTATTGATGTTCAAAATTAATTTTTGAATGCCGATGCAAAGAAAAGAGAATATTTGGTAAAGATGAAGTGAGATGCATGTAGAGGAGATCGAAGAAGTTCAGGGATGCTCTCATAAGGGTTTTTCGATGCTCTAGGATGAAGATTAAGGAAGAAAAATATTTTAAAAAGAATAATTTGAAGTTCTTCATACCTATAAAGGCCTCTAATAAGGTATGTAAAAGTTCTAATTTAATCCATTTAATAAGAAATAACTAGATATGCCTTCGAAGTAGGTATTATATAATGAGCTTTCCTTTTATATGAAACTTCCTTTTTGGGCTGTCATATATTTTATTATTAATTGATATTTTATATTATTCTAGTACTTAGAATAATATTAATAGCAATAATAATAGTAATAATATAATAATAATAATGATGGTGATGATAGTAATGGGTATTCTTATTTTGAATTAAACTAAATTTAGTTTTATATAATGAAAATGGTAATAATAAGAGTAATAATAGTGATAATAATGTTATCAACCCTATCAGGAATCTAACTAAATTTAGTTTTGAAAATACATGAATTACAGCTGCTAACTCAATCCAATTTGTATCATTAAAGGTCTCACACTCTACTAGCAACTTGAATTATTATACATTAGCTCAAAATATAAAACCTAAGGATGCAAAACCTTTAGATAACCTTTCAATTTTTTTTACTTTTTCATATTTTAATTTGTCAAAAAAAAGTTTAATTGAATCCTCTCTTTTTTTTTTGGAATGCTAAAAAAAAGATAAATTTGCCGGATCACATTCATTAGGTATAAATAGACCTCCTACCTTGATGTTGTTTTTGCCATCAAATTAATTCAAAATTTTCAAACAACTTATGCTTAAAAAATAAACAAAAATTATAACCAATATATTAACAAGTACACAAGAAAGAAAAATATTTTTTATTTCAAATCATCTTATATGTATATTGATCCTTTAGAAAAGGCATTCAGATGGTATCACTTCTCATCTCCTTCACGCACGCACGCACCCCCAAAAAAACAAAAAAAAAAAAAAAAGCAAACTGAGGTAGTATGCTAGAACTCTACACGCACACACCCAAACCCCAAAAAAAAAAAAATAATAAATAATAATAATAAATAATAATAAAAATAAAAATAAAAAAATAGCAAACTGATGTAGCATTTACCTTCAACACACCAAAGAAAGGGACACCTATGTTACATAAATTAGAGGCAACACATAAGGGCCACTGCATGGATTTAAAACCATTCGGTCACTAGAAAAGGTGCATAATTAACCTCACCAGGGACTAAAGAGTTGTTCTGGAAAAGCCTCTCATTCCTAGCTGACCAAATAAGTAACCAGCACATGGTAGCTATCGATCATCTAGTCTCTTTTTCCTTGTAAAGAAGATGTAAGCTGAACGAAGGAAGACAAAGAAGCCATCATACAAATTTCAGACTTTCAATGCTAACGTTATAATGCCCCAAGTCCACTTGATGTCCCAACGAACTGAGTTAGTGGGTTACAACTATATAACCCAAAAACACAAGTAGACTTAAATTATAAGTATATAATACTTTCTTTTCAAGATTATTTTTGGAATGTCACAATCTCTCCTTATAATACGATATTTTCATTATGTATGAAACAAGCTAACCAAAATCTACTCTGAATCTTTGGTACCATAAGGATGACTTCATGATATTATGGGACTCTATCATCGTTTCGTGAGTAATTCTTTCCTCATACCCATATACCCTTCAACTTCTGCACATTTTAAGTCAACTCTAATACCATTTGTAACGCTCCAAATTCAACTGCTAATTCAATTAACTTTGTTTGTGAGCCAAAATTATATAGCCAAAAAGTTTGAATAAAAGTTAATGAGTAGCAATTAGATTTGAATAAGCACATAATATTTTTTTTAATTCAATGTGATACTATTTTTAAGGTGTTACAAAGATGAATCTAATAAATCACTGCAACTTAACATTCCAAAATGGCATGCTTACGGTCCTCAATGCATGCATCCCGCAAGTCAGAAAACAGAGCAATTTTATCATGCATACCTGACCTCCAACAGAGTTTATCCGGCCAAATATATCTAGGCACCAATATAGAAACGGATTCCACCAAACAGCTGCAAAGATCAACTGCAATTTATCCATAACCCAATCTCGATTAGCTGTAAGACCTACCACAATAAATCCCCCAAAATTAACATCTATAATAATAAAAGTTGGGCAAGCATTAAGGGGAATGTGAGATAAACAACGATCCACCACCAACTTAAGCCCACAAGGATGAGAGATTAAGAGTGAGTTGCTTGCTGCCTAACTTTAAGAGCTTGTAGGCCAAGGCTCCCTTCAGATTTAGGTAAACAGAGCTTCTTCCATGAGACCGGATGTGCTTTCCTAGTATTAGAAGAATGCCCCATAAAAAGCTCTAAATTCCTTTTCAATACTATTAAGAATAGCACTACGCACATCACATGAAGACGTTAAGTAAATAAGAAAGAAGCTAGAATTGATTGAAGAAAAATTGTCCTACTTGCAAAGGAGAGGGCCTTCCACTTCCATCCATCTAATTTCAATAGCATTAGGAGCCAACTTTTTACAGGAAAGAGGAATATCTAATTAAGACCAAGTGCCATCTTTGATTGAAATCTGAAGGGACTGCTGAATGGATTGCCAGATTTTTTGAGGAGTTGAAGGACTGGACACAATAAAGGATCTGCCCAAATTAACTCTGTCTGGATATATAGCAGTAATTGGTAATAATCTTCTTAAGAACCTGGTCATTCTTCCTTGCTGCTTGAACTACCAAAATATAGTCCTCGCCCAAAAAATATATGAGATATATGAGGCCTCAACCCATTAGGCCGAAAGCCTTTAAGGATACCCCTCTCTATGGCTATATCTCTAGTCCTCGCCCAAAAAATATATGAGATATATGAGGCCTCAACCCATTAGGCCGAAAGCCTTTAAGGATACCCCTCTCTATGGTCTAGATATAGAAAGTATTTTAGCACACAAGATTAAAAAAAAAAAATTTGGGGCAGGGTAGGGGATAATGGACATCCTATCTCAGACCAATATGGAGGAGTGAAACCAGAGCCATGCAATGCTTTTATCCAAGAGATGAATTTAATGTGAAAGCCAAAATAAGTCAACACAACCCATAAGAAATCCCACCAGATCTTATCGTAGGCACGCTTAATGCCAGATTTGATTAACATGATAACATCATAATCCTTTTACTTCCGCAGAATGTAAAATTTCCTGGGCAATAAGATGTTATCGTGGATGTTCCTCCCTTAAATAAATGCCCCGTTCCTCCACCACTAATGATGGAATGATAGGCTTCATCCTAGCAACTATCACCTTAGCCACTATCTTTTATATTGTATTATATAAACTGATAGGTTACAAAGCTCGTGTCACTCCATTGAGAGGAGGATCAATATGCTCCATGGTATAGTCCTCCACTCATTTTTCCTTTGAGACGTTCAAAGAATACAGATCTGATTCCTTCATCACCCTCAGCCATCCCACCATCATGATTTTGAATTTGAGAGATGCGAGTATTTATCTTCTTCAAAGTATTTCAGTTCTAAAGTAGTATTTGAAATAGAGGATAAGAGAGGAATATCCCGGGGATATCCCTCTTATCCCTAAAAGCTATAACTATAAGGGATAGCTTGGAATAAAGTTAATCAAAGAAATAATCTATGGTTAACTATGCGATATCCCTTCGATTTATTCCTTAAAAAAAAAAATTGCAAGAATAGTCGGTTATCCCTCCAAATAAGAGTAAAAAAAAAAAAATTATCCTATGAATTTATCTTTTTTGCATTTAATATGATCAATGGATAGCCAAAAGATATCGGATAGCCCGGAAATAAATTCTATCCCATACAGCCTTAGCGCCCCTGTTTTGCAACCATTACACCTTAAACTTCTCTTTCAATAAAGCCGTGTTTAAATTTATAAACTAAAAAATAAATAGAAATATAAAATATAAACTAAACTAAGCCAAACATTCAAACAATAATATAAAAATAAATAAATAAGTCCGTAGCAAAAGATAAAAGAGTTACATGCTTACCATATCAAACTTGTCATTACTTCTCGAATCCATGGCGACAAAGTTTATCCAAGCCGTCCGGTTTCCATCTCATTCGTATCTTCTTCAGCTTGAAACCATCCAAACATAGCAAGGGCATCTCGAAACCACAGGAAATTCCACGTCAAGCAAAAACAGCACGCATAGATTAATACATAACAAGTTTCGATTCGTAGCTTTGCGATATAGGCTTCGCTTTATCCATCAAAAATAAATCCAAACGAGAAGACACACACACACACATACATATATATATATATATATAAAGAAACCCTAGATCTACGAGCTGGTGAACTTGGTGACGGCCTTGGTGCCCTCAGAGACGGCGTGCTTGGCGAGCTCGCCGGGGAGGACGAGGCGGACGGAGGTCTGGATCTCCGAGAGGTGATGGTGGGCTTCTTGTTGTATCGGGCGAGCTTGGACGCCTCCTGGGCGAGCTTCTCGAAGATGTCGTTGATGAATGAGTTCATGATGCCCATGGCCTTGCTCGAGATCCCGATGTCCGGGTGGACCTGCTTCAGTACTTTAAATATGTAGATCTTGTAGGTCTCGGTGCTCTTCTTCGCCTTCTTCTTCTTCTTCTTGTCGCCGGCGCCCCCTTCCTTACTGGGGAGACGCTTCTCGGCCTTGGGCTTCTTCTCGGCGGGGGCTTTCTCTGCCGCCGCCTTCTTCTCCTTCTCCTCCGCCGGCTTATCGGATGCTGGCTTCTTCTCCGCGGGTTTCTTCTCGCCCTGGGCGCCATCGCAAATTGAAACCGACGGAGACGTCAAGAAATTTGGGGGCTTTCGAAGGCCAGCGGAAGGGATAGAAGTTCGCCGCAGGGGCCACGGTTTAGGTTGGAGAGATATAATGGGAAAGTGGGGATGGGGATTGGACGATGGGGTGTCGCGGATCGATGAACTAGCAGTCTTTACCGTTGATTTGGGCGAAAGGAAGCGATTGGTATTGGACGGCTGAGATGCAACCGAATCGCCTCCTCAGGCAGAGTTGGTCCCGCCCGTGCTCCGAAACTTGGCGCGCGCCAGGATGAGCTCCTCGGCCGGGACCGAAAATTTGGACCGGCTTTTGATCGGATTTTCGGTTCGCGCTTGCCGCGATGGGATCGGATGCGCACTGAGACCGTGATTTCAGGCATTAGATCCAATTTTTTGGGTTCAATTGGTTGGAGATCAAATATAATTTAAATCCAACCTAAATTATTCAAGTTTGGATCACAACTGGATAAATATAATTTAAGTAGAGTATATAGCTGAATATAATAATTAATAATTAGATATAAAATCATATAAAACATAAAATGAAACTAAAAGGAGCCAATTTACTTAAATTTTTATTGAGAAATTTTTTATTTTATTGAAATGTACACCTAAAGATGTTATTTATCTAAGAAAATAAATAATAAAATATTCATATTTAAATATAATTAAGTAAAAATAAATAAAAGGAAATATAGTTATTGAGATGATAAGGGAATTAATTTAAATGAGACTATATTCAATGAATTAGAAAAATATTTAGAGTAAAAGAAAAGTATGTTTGTTTACTACCATTCAATTTAATGCTACAGGCATGCATCACATAGCATATTCAATAAGAACATAGTGATTACAAGCCATACGGGTAGCTGGGTTTCAAACTTAAAATTGATAGGTCAAATCTTAAATTAAATGAAATACAGATTGATGGGGATGCTACAATATAATGAGCAAATTGGTTAATCTAAGCAATGTAGTATGTATAAACCTTGAGATCGAAAATTACAATTTTGAGGGAGCTAGCAAAAGTAATTTAAAAGAAATAATCCATCAAAAAAGCCATGCATGAAATTGAGAAATAATCGCGCACCTTTTAGAGATACCGAATCATATTTGACTCTCGAGCCTTGAATTCTCCTTGCACTTGATGAGAGTCGGTATAGGCAATTAGTTTTTTGACCTTAAGCTCGTGGGCGATTTAGAGTCTAGCGAGTAGGGCTTCATACTCTGCTTCATTGTTTAAAGGCAAAAAGGAGAAGCGAATGCCATATTCGAAAGTTGCACCTTCGGACTGGTGAGGACCAGGCCGGTGCCAGAACCGCCCGCGCTGGAGGATCCATTGGCGTGAAGCAACCACGGGGCGCTGGGCTTTGGTTGTCCGGGGGTGTCTGAAGCAGAGCCATCTTCAGGTATGGTGCATTCGAGGAGGAAATCCGCTAAAACCTGGGCTTTAATGGTCGGACGAGGTTAATATTAAATGTCATGCTCACTCAGTTCAACAGCTCATTTGGTCATTCTCCCCTATGCTTATGGGCGATGGATAATCGCCTTAATAGGTTGGTCAGTCAGAACAGTGACAATGTGCGCTTGGAGATATGGCCGCAGCTTTCGGACCAATGTCACCAGGGTCAGGACCATCTTCTCGACTCGAGTATACCTCGATTCAGCATCTTTGAGTAGTTTGCTGACATAATAAATAGGTTTTTGGACTTTGTTCTCCTCTTTGACTAGCACCGAGCCAACAGCGTTTTCAGAGATTGCCATGTATAGGCTCAGTGTTTCCCCTGGCTTCGGGCTACTGAGGAGAGGCGGTGAGCCGAGGTATTTCTTAAGATCTTCAAAGGACTTTTGACAGTCTAGGGTCCATTGGAAGTTTTTGGCCGACCGAAGAGATTTGAAGAAGGGGGGCACTTCTCAGCTGACCGAGCAATAAACGGCTGAGGGCCGCTATTCTTCCGGCAAGGCGTTGCACGTCTTTGACCGACCCCAAAGGGGCCATCTGCCGTAGGGCCTGGATCTTTTGGGGATTTGCTTAGATGCCTCGCTGAGAGACCATGAAGCCTAGGAATTTTCCGGAGTTGACCCCGAAAACGCACTTGGTGGGGTTGAGCTTCATCTGTACTTTCGAAGTATCGCGAAGCTCTCCGCGAGGTCCTCGACATGTTGGGATGCCTTCTTGCTCTTTACCAGCATATCATCAACATATACCTCCATGTTCCGGCCGATTTGCTCTTTGAAGACTGTATTGACTAGCTTTGGTAAGTGGCACCTGCATTCTTTAAACCAAAGGGCATGACTCGGTAACAATAAATACCTCGATCGATGATGAAGGCAGTTTTCTCCTCGTCTTCGGTGCCATTCGGATCTGATTGTAGCCCAAATAGGCATCCATAAAAGTCAGCATTTGATGGCCTGAAGTTGAATCCACGAGCTAGTCGATTCGCGGAAGCGGAAAGCTGTCTTTTGGCAGACCTTGTTGAGGTCGGTGAAGTCAATGCAGATCCTCCATTTGTCATTTGATTTTTCACCATGACCACATTCGCCAAGCCAATCGGATAATTAACTTCCCAGATGAATTTGGCTTTGATGAGCTTGTCTACTTCTTCTTCGATAGCCTTTTGGCGCTCAGGGGCGAAGCTCTTTTTCTTCTGTTTGATTGGTGAAATGTCTCGTCCACGCTGAGACGGTGGATCATGATGTCTGGGCTGATTCCGAGCATATCCGACGTGGATCAGGCGAAGACATCAGCGTTCTTTCGAAGGAATTCAATCAATTCTTGCCGAAGCTTTTCTTCCAGTTGTGACCCGACCTTTATAGTTCGGTTAGGCCGAGCTTCGTCAAGTGGTACTTTCTCCAATTCTTCAGCTGGCTCTCCTCGTTGCTCGACAAAGTCTTCCCGAGCATCTAGCCTATCCACCTCAGGCTTCCTGGACTGAAGGTCGGCGAAAGCAATGCTGAGCTATGATTTGACTTCCTCGAACAACCCCCACTCCCCATTCGATGGGGAACTTATGGCGAGATGGGGAATGAAATGATGGCCTTGAGATATTTGCCCCGGCCTACCGAGGATGGCGTTGTAAGAAGAGAGAGCTTGGTTACGAGGAAATCCATGAGCACAGTAGCCACGAAGGGCCAGGTGCCGGCTCGGACCGTCAGAGTAATAACTCCCTCAGGGATTATGGAGTCACCCATGAAGCCCACTAGGGAGGACTCCATGGCCCGGAGGCTTTCCATCCGAAATTTCAATCTCACAAAGGCATCAAAGTACAAAACATTAACGGAACTCCCACTATCAATCAAGATGCGGTGTACATCATAATTGTTCATATTTAATGATATAACCAGAGCATCATCATGGGGGTACTGTACCTCCCGAAGGTCTTCATCAGAAAAAGTGAGTTCATCAACACGAGCCTTCTTTGGCGGGTTTTCCTCCTCGCCTGGCCAAGAAGATGGGGAGCCGACCGCTTCTATCACATTGACATTGCCGATAACCGGGGGATTTGGCAGAGGATCTAGTGAGGCTCAGGTTGGTGATTCTCCTCATTATTTGGCTCAGGGGGTCCTTTGAACCGGTCCAATCTGCCCCGTCATATTAATCGCTCGATTTCATTTTGGAGCTGCCAATAGTCCTCGGTGTCGTGCCCATAATCCTGATGGAAGCGGCAGTACTTGGTCAGGTCCCTCTGAGTCGCATTGCCTCGAGAGGAGGAGGCCGAGGAATTTGCTGCTCGATCTCCATCAGGATTTGCATTATTGGCGCGGTGAGGGGAGTGTAGTGGTCGAACCTTCGAGCTGGACTCCGGGTTCGGTCTCGAGGCGGCGGCGGAGGAGCTATCTGGTGGTAAGGGGGACTTGTACGGCGGTAGGCTCGTTGCTTATCTGAGCCCTTTGCCTCCTTCTTTAGCTGCTCGACTCGAGCTGATCTCCTTGATTCTTCAACCCTGGCGTACTTATCCGCCAGGGACATTATGTTTGATAGGCTCTTCGAACAATTAACTTCTAGAGCCAAGTAGAAGTCTCCTTCCTTTGACACCCCTCCCGCCAAGGCAGACATGGCTACCTCGTGGTTGAGATGGTCGACTTCTAGGAGGGCCGTGTTGAAATGATCAAGATAATTTTTCAGGGATTCCCTCTCTCTGCTTGACCTCAGAGAGGGAATCGGATCTTCATCGCTGGTGATGCTGCTGACAAACTGGCTGATGAGCAAACAGCTCAGTTCGTCGAAAGAATCAATGGAACCTGGCTTCAGGCTGTTGAACCAGGTTCAAGCCGATCCCCTTAGAGTGGAGGGGAATGCTCGGCATAAGATCACGTTCGATGCTCTGTGGAACATCATGATGGATCTGAAGCTACTTAGGTGGTCATCGGGATCGGTGGATCCATGGTACGGCTCGATGGTAGGGAGCTTAACATGAGAGGGAATCACTTCCCTCATGATCCTCTCGGAGAAGGGGATGCCTGCTCCACTTTCGATTAGGACAAAGGAGCTTATCTACCGGCGTCTAATTCTTGATGCCATTCTCGACGCATCTTCTGCATCTGTTGCCTGATCCCTTTATCCAGAGTGGTAGGAGGGATCGGGCGATGAGAAGACGTAGCGGTGTTGAATTCTGGGAGGACACTGGGGAGGGGGAATGAACCCGCCTAAATCTGAGCGGGCTCTTTCCTCCAGCCCGTTGCGTGTCGGCCTTGCCTTCGCGGCCGGTGACAATGATCCGTCGCCTCAGGTGGATCGAAAGAAGAGATCGCTGGCGGAGCAGGGGCAGCGGCCTCTCCATGAGGCTAAGAAGCAGGAACGGCGGATTAGGAATCACTTAGAGTCCCTGGACCAACTGGGTCAGTGTCTGGACTGCTGAACCAGAGTGGTGAACTGGTCCAGCGTTACCGTGTTGCCGTCGGAAGGAGTTTCAGCTGGCGGCGGTGGCGGAGGTACCACACCGCTAATTGGATCAGGTCTTTGGGAGGCGGCTTGGTCTTGAGCCTCAGATGTGGCTCTCTTTCGATTGGCCATTAGAGGACCCTTCTTTAGTTTTGAGTCTTGTCTCCTAGGCTACAAGTTTATGGGACTTGAGGCCCTTCCTCTAGCACCAATTGTTGCTGCGAAATACGTTCTCCGACTCGAGTGCGCTTTGGCTCTGGGTCCAAACGCCGATCTCGATGCTGGGTGGAACCTGCAAGACAATCCACGCGCAGAGGATTTCCTTGGGGTTGTCCTCCGCGGGGGACCCTCCGACGCCCAAGTCAGTGGAGATTCACAGCAACTAGATGTGAGGAAAAAACTCTCATAGAAGAGTTCCTCTAGATGGGTGTTCTCTCGAGAGCTCCGGGCTCGGATGGAGCTTCAACGGAGTTGTTCTCAGTATGATAGTGAGTAAAATGAGTGAGTGTGCATGCGTACGTGAGGGGTTTGAGAGCTGTGATATTTATAGGCGATCACCTGATTCCCTGGGCACGTTATGGGGGTCCGAAAGCTGTTGTGATTCGAAACAGATTCGAATCAAGTTTGTTACAGGGCCAGTAGGATCTATCTTGTCAGTTAGAGGATCGACGGCCAGGAGAGCTGGTTGATGCTTTGGGATTCAGCGATCGTGTAGGTTCTATACTACCTCTATGGCCCTTAGGCCACTTTTGGGTATGATTCCCCGTTTGGAATCTCATTCAGTTATGGTGAATTCAAACTCTCCCACGCCGGATTCCGCGGAGGCATTCAAGTACCTCGGTCCGATCGAGGCAAGGGGCAAATTGGTTTTCCAAAGTATGAAAATAGCTCGAGCCGCCGAGGGTGAAGGTCGCTCGGGCTACCAAGGTATAGAGATAGCTCGGGCTGCTGAGGTATGAGGATAGCTCGGGTTGTTGGGGTGTCCCGACGCCGCTGAGGGCGGTTGGGCTTCGCTGCTTAGTGGGTGAGACAGCTGGCCGACAAGATGATGGGATTGGACTTGACCCGGTTGTCGATGCGTGGGTATTAATGCGATGATAATTTTACCCTCATCAATACCAAACCTCATTAATTGAATTACTTTTTTTTGACAAATATGAGACATCCAAGTTGTATAAATAAAGAGTTCTATTCGCTGATAAGAAAAAAAAAAAAAAAAAAAGAATGGTGATTGGTTTAATGATAAAATGGAACCCTAACTCACGAATAGTGATTTCATCAATGATGAAGAAAGAAGATTTTTGGTTCAATTCTCCACTTCATTGATGAAAAGATGATGAATCAAATTCTATTGAGTCTAATTTATTATGATCATTTATCAAAGAATCACTTTGATGATATCTTAAAAGCAATAACAATAATAAAATCTTAATTATAAACTAATTGAGGTTGGCTACATAAATTCTTTTTCTTTATTCTACTTAGCTTTGAGTTTTATTTTTTTTATAAGATAAAAAATTTAAATCCATCTCTACCACTACCTCTCATGATTTTAGCAATATCTTAGGAGTAAACATAATTTAATTTCTATTATGCTATCCCTTGTCATCCTTTTTTTTTTTTTGTTACAAGCGGGCGATCACGCCAGTCTGGCGTGAGTTAAACCCGAAAGGTTAGAGTACATGATTTGCTGCAAAATAAGAGGCATGGGTCATCAATATGCCATTCCCATAGGCCAGGATGGTGAACTGCAACATCAGCGACCCAATCAGTCGCAACATTGGCTTTCCTATAAACATGACGAATCAGTGGCGCATCTGTAGACCGAAGAGAATCCCAAATAGCACGAAGCAAGGGGTTAGTGATGTAAGATCCCCATCCCGATGAATCCAGCGAACAACCGTGAGAGAATCTCCCTTGATGATCAATCTGCTAGAGGCCAAATGACGAACAGCATAGTTAATTCCAGCCCAAGCAGCCTGAAGCTTCGCCATAGGGACTGATATATCAAGGAGCCATGGCCATCGGCTGCAAGTAACTCACCCTCAGACCCCCTAATAACAAAACGGACCCAGTAATACGATCCGAGACGGAACCATCAAAGTTCACTTTGACATAACCCGGGGGTGGGGGCTCCCAAGATACATAGACCGTAGAACGGTGCACTGCCAAAGCAGCAGGGGAATCCTAGAGACCGGGTCGGATAGAGTGAACATCAGAAAAAGAATGGCCATACTCCTTGGCAAGAAGGACAGCCGTTCTGATGATCGCTTGGGGTGGGACTATCTCCTTAGTGAAAACCATCTGGTTCCTGGTAAGCCAAATATAATAAGCCAGATAAGCTGAATCAACACCCTGGGAGCCTGGACCGCTCTGGGCAGCTAATCGAATGGTGTGCAAGAAAAAAGCTGGATGGGACCTGCCTCAATCAACCATGGGGTGAACTGCATCTGCTGCCAGATCCTCCTCGCACGAGAGCAAGTAAAGATGACATGATCGACCGACTCATCCTCTAGCCCACAGATTGGGCAGAGAGGCAAAATGGGGAGTCCACGGCTAGCCAGAAGAGAACAGGTAGGAAGGCGGTCCCAATTAAGCTTCCAAAAAAGAGCCGAATCCTGGGGTGGATGGGCAAACGCAAGATCCAAGCAACATCACCCAACCCTGAAATCCGAGTGCGGAAGCAGTCAACCAGATCCCTAGTAGGAGCACGAGAGAGGCAGGAGCGCCACCAAAGTCTGGTATCCGAGTCAGCTGAGGGAGCCAGGGGAATGGCGAGAATCCTCTGCGCAAGCTCAGTCCCAAAAAGTCAGAAAAAAGTGGAAACATTCCAGACATTACCGTCCTAGCAGATCAAAGAAGATACTGGCATAGAGGGGTCATCAGCAGTACTAAGAAAGGTCGGCCAGTGGGATAGAGGAATGGCAGCAATCCAACTATCCTGAGTAACATCAACAGATCTCCCATCCCCAATCATCCAATAAATATCAACCCTAATAGAAGGGGCAGCCTGACAGATCGCCCACCAAAATAGAGAACACCCACGGGGAATACAAGAGATCGAATCAGGAGACCAAGCACCATATCACCTCTCATAATAGAGCTTCAGAAGCAGTGAGGATACAACAGAAATCTAAAAGCATGCCTAGCGAGCAGAGCCTCTTGGCGGAGGAGCAAAGACTGAATCCCCAGCTTGCCCTCTCGAATAGGCAAACAAACAATATCCCATGAGAGGAGATGAAGACCATGACCTCCCTGTCTCGAGCCTTAAAGAAAATCCGGAATTGCCTCTCAATCCGGCAAAGATAGATAACCGGAATCAGGGTATTAGATAATAGATAAAGGGGGAGCGAATCATCTTTTTTTTTTTTTTTAACCAGCGACATTGCACTGGTGAAAATGTTAAGGTTAAAGTAGTAGAATTTTAATTTATCTAACTTTTTTATTCTTGATTTATATCGATGTAGTAACCGGTTACCCGCACAAGAGATTAGCCCGAAAATAAATTAGTTTATGGTTACATTAACCTTCAACTAATAAAGAATTACTTTAATATATCAAATCCTTCCACTTGTCAAAGGTGGAATAGAAGGGCAAAAAAGAAGACGGTAATATCTATATTTTGGATGGTTGGAACGAATCGGATTTGAGTTAGGAGTTTTTTTTTTGACCTAAATTAAATTTAATGATATATAAGCTACATTGGATTAGATTGAATTGAAAAATACAAAATTAATCTTAATATAAAATTTAAAGTATATTTAACTTTTGATCTTAATCTAACTAATAGATTTTTTAATATAATATAAATAATTGGATATGGTTGGCTAATGTCATTTATAGCTCTCTGCATTAGTATTGACAGACATGTCATAATGATATGAATTGAACATCTAAAGTAAATTTGACATTCTTCTTTGAGGCCTATGTTTTAGGTGATTACATCACTTGTATACATCAACTGTATTTAACTCTCATTAATGTACCGCTACATTGAATTTAAAAAAAAAATTCACTATGTACATGTACCTCTTCATTCTAAAGTCATGTCTTGCTTCTATCTTAAAGTTGCACTCGGATAACTACTAACACGATGGGAAATGATATGAAAATCCTTGCTTACAAAACAGAAGCATATGGTTCCATAGGAATCTTTGATCATTTTACTTGGTGCCTTTGGTGATAAGAAGCTTTGACCATTTGTGCCATCTATCCTTGAATCTCCCAATGAAGAGCTGACGTAGCTAAACCAACCTACGACGACCCAAAAATTCCATCCACTCGGAGTGATGGCGCATCCAACTTCATTTCTTTTGCTCTTATACTACAAGCAAAAAATTTTATTATGACAAATTAATTCATCGCAATATATATCAAAGTCATTATAATAAATTATTACAGTGATAAAAATACTACAACAGAAAATAAATATTGCGATGCAAAAATACGTCACTAATACGTTGTTAAACTGGGTTTTGCGATGCATTTGCGATGCAATTGTAGCGTCGCTATAAGTCTCGTCACAGAATAAATTTAGTCGCAATAGTGTCGCTAAATAACGACTCTCAGCAACGCATTTATTGTGTCGCAATATTGCGACGTAATATCTTTGCGTCGCAATATTGCGACGCAAGATCGTTGCATCGTAATATTTAATAATAATATTTTAGAAGTATTAATGATGCAATTTCAGTCACTAATGAGTCGCTAATTAAATTTTTATAAAAAATATTAAAAATTTAAAATTAATACGGTTAAATTTAATATTGCGACGCTAAGACGTTGCGTCGCAATATTTAATAATAATATTTTAGAAATATTAGTGACTCAATTTCAGTCGCTAATGCATCGCTAATTAAATTTTTTAAAAAAATAAAAAATTAAAAATTAAAATGGTTAAATTTAATATTGCGACGCATTAAATTGCGTCGCAATATTGCGACGCAATTGAATGCGTCGCAATATTTAATAATAATATTTTAGATATATTAGCGATGCAATTTCAGTCGCTAATGCGTCGCTAATTAAATTAAATATATATATATATAATATTATAAATTAAAATGGTTAAATTTATAAAAATTATGATCGAAACACTGATATTGATCAAAAACTAATATTGATTGAAACATTCATCATTAAATTTCTAAAAATAATTAATATATTAAAATTTTGAAGTTTCCATGTACAACACATAAAAAGTAAAGAAAAAAATACATCAAGAATCTCCACTATCAGGATCACGTGGTGGCTGGAAACCCTGTGACATGCGGCTAACCAAATCCCGCATGTGATGCATCTGCTCTCTTATGTCAGAAAGCTCATGCTGCAGGACTTTCGTGCGCTGGTCGAACTCGTGCTGAAGGACTTTCGTGCGCTGATCGAACTCCTGCTGAATCTCCTGCCGAATCTCCTGCCGAACGTCCTGGCGAACCTCATGCCGAACCTCCTCCGTAATTGATCTCCGAATGTCCTCTAAACGCTCGACAGGAATATCGTCAGACTAGCACGAACTGGAGGTCTGCTGAGGAAAATATGTAGAAGCTCTAATGCCCAGACCATAGACCCTGCGGTCTCGCGGCTAGGCACCAACAGCCTCCAAAAATACACATCGACTCTCCTCTACTGAGAGTTCGACGGGCGGTCCCCCATCAGTGGAGTCGACCTGCGATGCTGGGACTGAAGCTCCTCGACTCGTGCCTTTGAATTATAAAATCAATAAATAAATTAATAAATTTCTCTAAATAAAATTTTAGAAATTAAACAGATACAATATAAAGCTAATTTATTATTGCAACCTTCCATGATCGTGTATCAACCCAGGAACCGTCCCTCCTGGTGTGTGTCGCCCTGAATAGATGAAACTCACCAGGATCTCCGCCCTCGTGTTCAGACTACAACAACAGAAAGAAAAATTGATATAAATAAAAGTATTTTAAATAACTAAATTAGTAATTAAAATATTTAAGTTTTCTTACCATGCGGCGTCTGTGCTCCTGAATCGAAATATACCCTGTAGTGTGGCGGGAGAGACCCGTGCCAGGACCGCCCCTCTTGGATCGGCGGTTCGTGCTGGCTGATGCGGACCTCCTGCACCAGCCATCAGACTGCCACGCCTGCTGCCACTTATGCCAAATACCCTCCGGCACATGGGCAGGACACTCACCTGATGTCCTCCAACGATGAAGCATGTCGGAGTATCGGCGTGCTGTAAGAGCATTCCATGCTGCCCTAATGGCATCATGGATAGCAGGGTCCCACGTAAACTTTTTCTGCATTGAAATAAATAATTAGTTTAAGAATTTATTAAGATTAAGAAATTTTATATCAGTGATAAATTGTATTTAATAAGTTTACCTGAAAATCTAAAAATAAAACTCCCTCGTGGCTGCAGATACGTGGCGCCAATCGTAGCCACTGGGATCAGCACGCCTCTGAAATATGGAGCTGATCTGGCTCGATACATTATGCTGCTCAATAAATCTGTTAAAAAAATACATGTTTATAAGTAATTAACTTAAAAACATAAACGATATATTTACAATTACTATATACTTACAGCCCATGAGCATCCAGTCCAAGTACGGTGCGGCCGACGGTGAAGAACTCTCAGATGTATGTGCCGATCGGCTGGATGACAATACTAATGCAGGATGATCGCCGATGGCTGAAGAGACCGAAGGCTATGCGATGTGTGGAGATCCGAACTCTCCATCTCCAAAGCTCATGGGATCTGATGCGGCAGGGCTATGTCTCTGCTCACTCTGTCTGTCGCCGGTAGATCTACCTCGGCCCGTCATATTGAAAATACTAAGATTCATGAATATTATTACAATTAATGATTAAATATGTAAAAATATAACATTTGTAAAAATAAATTGAATTTGAAAAAACCTCTATGTTTAGTCGGTTTTATTTGTTTCGTGAAATGTTGGTTCAACATCCGATGCCGTATCGGACTGCGATTCAGTTTCATTATCATCGGAAGGAAACCGAACATTTGAATCTGCAATTTCTTGGACATCACCATTTGGATCTCTAAGTGATATTTTAGGAGCCCTTGTGTCGTCCTCAATTGCATACATTTCCATCTCATCCTCTTGAAATGCAGGGCACTCAGCTGATTGACTTGATGAACTCTCATCTAATACGATTGTTGAATGTGGGACGATTTTAGAAACAGCCCACCAATCTCGCTTGTCGTTGCGCAAACTTGGATATCCGCAGTAAAACACTTCTGAGCTTGAGATGCAAGGATGAATGGATCATATTTCTGCAATCTTCGTCGATGGTTCACTTAACTAGATTATAGTCGTTATGAACCCTTTTTCCACAGGAAGTGTCAGATCAAACTAATCGCAACGAAATAATATGGTTCGTTTAATAGGCCAACCGGGATATTCAACTTCAACCACCTCTACTAACTTTCCGTAATAATCCTGCATATTTGCTCCAACAGTTTCTCCTTTGTTGGCCCAGATGGCACCCAAGAGGGGGGGGTGAATTGGGTTCTTAAAAATTAGCCTTTTTAAAATAGTTTTGATTAATGAGGCAAATGCAAGTAACTATAAAGTGCAGTGAATAAGATAGAGATAGAGAAAGAGACAATGAACACGGCAAACACAAAAGATTTTATAGTGGTTCGGTGTATCCAACACCTACGTCCACTCCCAAGATTCACTTGGGTCCACACTATAATCACCCTAGATTACAGCAGAGTTGTTTTACAAGCTCACAACTCGAACTTGTTGTTTTTCCGGGCGCACAACGAACCCAGCTGGTTTTCAAGGGCTCACCAGCACAAAAACCCTAACCCAAGCTTAACCAAGCTTGAACCGAGGTAAAACTACCTCCTCTAGTTCAATCCCCCAGATTGAACTAGGCACAACAAAATAAGTATTGTTTTTGAAATACAAAGCTCCTCAATGAGCAAATATACAAATTAAGAATAACAAGGTTTAGAAAAGCCTGATTTGTAGATTGGTTGGCTTTTGAGCTTTTCTTCTTTTCTTCTTCTCCTTGCTGGATTGAATCAAGCCTCAGCTCCGATTCTTCACAGTTGAAGCAGTTGAGAAGAGTTGAAAAGCAAGAAATGAATCTCCTTTCTCCAAGTTGGGAAATCCGCCAAGACTTTGATTTGAACGCTTTGGATTCCTCTTGAGCTTTTTGGAGTGGAGTGGATTTGAGCTAGAAGGTTTTCCTCTTAAGATTCAAGCTCTCGGATTTTTGAAATGGGATTTGTCTATCTCAGATTTTCTCTCTTTTTCTTTCTATTTTTCCTTTTTTTTTTGAACAATAGACTTCCCTTTTTATAGATTTCTTTCACACCATTTTTGGAAGAAAACTATCNGTTGTTCTTTTTTTGAACAATAGTCTTCCCTTTTTATAGATTTCTTTCAAACCATTTTTGGAAGAAAACTATCCGTTGGAGTGTACCTTGTAGCAAAATATATCCGTTAGAAATAAGGTAAAATAGAAATATTACCGTTAGAGCTGATCTGGCAATTTGATTTTTCGTTCCAGGTGGGTTGGAGTCGACTCTAACTTTTCTGGAGTCGGCTCTAGCTCGAGGCATTTCAAAACGATATTTCTGGAGTCGTCTCTGACTTTTCTGGGGTCGACAAGAAACTTTTCCGGAGTCGACTCTAACTTACCCGGAGTCGACTCTAGGTTGGGGCCAGAAAAATCGACTTCTGCTTCTTCTGTGAGAGTCGACTCTAACAGTCTCGGAGTCGACTCTAACTTCCGTGCCAGTTCCGGAGTCGGCTCTGTGATTCTCGGAGTCGACTCTAATGTCTGCAATTCTTACCTAGACATTAGATTCGATCCAGAACATGTAACTCCTGATTTTGATCATTCAATAGACTTATAATCTGAAACACTAAATCAAAATCATTAGAGCCTCCAATAGTTATACTCAAATAGTTTTGTTAATCATCAAAATCATCAATTGGGTCAACAATCTCCCCCTTTTTGATGATAACAAAAACTTTGAGTATATGCATTCAAAAATTCATTCAAACTAAAGATTATAGTCATTTTGAAACTTAAACATTTTAATGAAGGATTTGATGCCAATATTCAAAGTAAACTTTTAAAATTGTGCATGAGTTCAATATAATCCATCAATTATGAATATTTAATCTTAATGTGCATAAAATTGCAATTGAGCTTTTTGTTAAGCTCCCCCTGCATTGAATAGCTCCCCCTATCATAATTTTAACTGATTAACATTTCAAGTTATCTTGCATAAACAATTATTTCTCCCCCTTTCTTTCTTTCTTTATGCATATACAATCCTTTCATTAAAATTTTCAAGTCTTTCTTTCTTTGCATATTCATATTCAATTCATATTCAACCATCATATTCAATCTTTCTTTCTTTGCATATTCAACCATCTCTCCCCCTTTTTTGTTATCAGCAATAAGGAGAGTTTTAGATAAAGAAAGTCAATAAAACATAGGGATTCAAGCAGTCAATATTTGAAAATGTGAAATTGCATTTCATAAGTAAGAAGCATTACATTAGTTGATTCATGTACAATCCAAAATGAAATACATTAGATATTCAAAAACTTCCTAAGTACAAACTATCAAAATCAAAATCAAGGTCAGATGTGTTTGAATACAATTTTCTTCAAATGACCTATGATTTCCATTACATCATCCTTTTGTGATTTCTTAAAGTTTTCAAGGCAAGCTTCGATTTGAGACTGCAAGGTCAATGTCCTTCTTCAATTGACCCGTTGCATGAACATAAGATCCTGACCCATCAGCAATACCTTCCATCCTTTCGAAGATTTTGTGAAGATCAGCCCCAAAGGATTCAACTGAATTGCTTAAGGTAAAGGAGATCATGTCCAGTCTCGAATTAAGTTCTTCCTTCAACTGATTAAAGTCTTCTTTTAATTGAGTAATTTCTTGAGATCTCTGACTATCATACTCAGCAAGCAAAGCTCTCAGCTGACCAATTTGTTCATCAGAGAATCTCCCAGAATTTGCTATAGACTGATGTGGAGGTGAGGGAATAGTACTAGGTCCGGCCTCTGAAGGTCCAGCTGAAGAAGGTCCCGCAATAGATGGATCAGGGACAGATGGTCCCTCAGTGGATGGTCCCGGGATGTCTTCTACTCTGGTTTCTTCTGCTCTATCTCTTTCTGCTCTTTCCTCTCTTCCTCCTTTCATCCAAACACCATTCAATTTCTTGAAGCCCATCCGATGAATAGTAGATATGCTATAGTAATCAGTGTGTCTCAATTTTCTTAAAGGTTCATTCTCCATAATGAGCACACCTTGGCTTCTAAAGATTAGTGTCAAAATCATACCATATGGCAGTGTTGATCTCTTCTTTGTAGCTGCCTCTGCCATGTATCCAATCATCATGCCAGCTAAGTTGACTGGCCTTCCAGTAATTATGCAATCCATTAACAGAACGTCTCGCTCCGAGACATACTCGAATCTACCAATTTTTGGAAACAAGATTCTTCCACAGATATTATGTAGTAATCTGAGTTCTAGATTCAATTGATTTGCAAGGATTTCTTCAAACTCAGTTACTCTCCTAGCATTCTTGTCAATGCTCCACTTCTATCCTCATGTTGATATTCCATTAAACCGATTGTGGGCATTTCCAATAAGTTTCCAAGAATCTCAGAGGTTATTGTCACTCTTGTTCCTCTTACTATACTTATTAATCCACCTTCTCCTCTGCTTAAACCGTTGTAAAACTCTCTCACTAAGGCTGGATATGTGGGTATATCAAGTGAACAGATTTTTTCCCATCCCATTTCCTTCAAACTTCTTCCTATAGTGAATCCTTCCGACTCAAAGAAATCAAAATTCACCTTTCTCCCAGTGGTAATGGTCTTACCGGCTAAATGATCAACTTTGGGTGAAGATGGTGAAGGAGGGGAATCCTCTTGAGTGGCCGAAGAGGAGGAAGGCGAGGGTTGCCTCCGAACAGTGCGTCTCCTCGTTGGAACGGATGCTCCACCGACGAATCCGCGCCTCTTAGGTGCCATTGAGAAGATTGGAAGATTAATCAAGGGTTTTGAGTAGATTGGGGAAGTTGGAAAGGCTTTGGAGCTTTTTGGTTAGGTTTTGGAGACGAATGGAATGATTGGGGGTCGACTCCGCCTTTTTATTTTTGACCTAGCTCGACTTAGAGTCGACTCCCGAAAACTGGGTGTCGGCTCCGAACCAGAAAATCTGTCAGCGCTCGAATTAGAGTCGGCTCCACAAAAGCCAGAGTCGGCTCTAATCGCTTAGACAGAACATCAAAAACTCAGGTGTCGACTCCACAAACTGTCAGAGTCGACTCTAACAGTTTCAGAGATAAAAAATTAAGTTTCAAGGATTTGAAACTATTCAAATTAATCATCAAATTATAGATTAATGTTCCTTAGCAATTGGGGAAACAATGAATCAAGATCTAGATAGATTTCCTTATTGAAATATCAAGATTTTTCAAGAAAATGATGAAATCTAGATAGATGTCCTTAAGAGTTTCAGAAAACTATTCCAAAGGATCACAAACTCCTAATTCTCCTCTAAGATAACAAAATCTCTCTTCACTTAAGGGTTTTGTTAATATATCTGCTAGTTGTTCTTCAGTATTCACATAATCAAGACAAATTTCATTATTGGCTACATGTTCTCTTATAAAGTGATATCTTATTTCAATATGCTTTGTTCTTGAATGTTGAATTGGATTTTTAGTTAGATTTATTGCACTTGTATTATCACATCTTATAGGTGTCTTATCAAGTGTGATACCATAGTCTTCAAGTTGTCTCTTAATCCATAGGATTTGAGCACAGCAACTTCCAGCTGCAACATATTCTGCTTCAGCAGTAGATAATGCAACCGAATTTTGCTTTTTGCTAAACCATGAGATTAAGTTACTTCCTAAAAATTGGCATGCACCACTTGTGCTTTTTCTATCTAACTTGCATCCAGCATAATCAGAATCAGAATAAGCAATCAGATTTAATGTTGAGTCTCTAGAATACCATAAACCTACATTTTTTGTTCCACTTAAGTATCTTAGTATTCTTTTAACAGCAATTAAATGTGATTCTTTAGGTTCTGACTGAAATCTAGCACATAAGCAAACAGCAAACATTATGTCTGGTCTACTTGCAGTTAAATAAAGTAGGGATCCGATTATACCTCGATAATATTTTTGATCAACCTTCTTACCTTCTTCATCTTTGTCCAGCTTGCATGAAGGACTCATTGGTGTTCCGAGGGGTTTATTGATTCCATACCAAACTTCTTTAGAATTTCTCTTGTGTACTTTGTTTGGTTGATAAAGATACCCTCTTTGCTTTGTTTGATTTGGAGTCCAAGGAAGAAATTGAGTTCTCCCATCATGCTCATTTCAAATTCTCCCTGCATTAACTTAGCAAACTCTTGACATAGAAGATCGTTAGTTGCACCAAATACAATGTCATCAACATAAATTTGAACTACAAGTAAATCTTTATCTTTTCTTTTCAAAAACAATGTTTTATCAACATTTCCTCTTGTAAAATCATTTTCAATCAAAAATTTACTTAGTCTATCATACCAAGCTCTAGGTGCTTGTTTCAAACCATATAATGCCTTGTGCAATTTAAAAACGTGATTTGAAAATTCGTGATCTTCAAAACCTGGTGGTTGTTCTACATACTTCTTCATTTATTAATCCATTTAAAAATGCACTTTTGACATCCATTTGAAATAAATTAATGTTCATGTGACATGCAAATGCTAGTAATAGCCTAATGGCTTCTAATCTAGCTACAGGTGCAAAAGTTTCATCAAAATCAATACCTTCTTCTTGATTATATCCTTTTGCAACTAATCTAGCTTTGTTTCTAATTACTATGCCATTTTCATCTAGTTTATTTCTAAAAACCCATTTTGATCCTATAACAGAATGATCTTTAGGTCTTTCCACTAATGTCCATACATTATTTCTAGTGAATTGGTTTAATTCTTCTTGCATAGCTAGCATCCAATTATTATCTTTTTCAGCTTCTTCAATGGTTTTAGGTTCAATTTGAGAGACAAATGCAAGTGATTACTAATATTTCTCATAGATGATCTAGTTCTTATTCCTTGAGATGGATCACCTATAATCAATTCCTTGGGATGACTATAAGCGTATCTCCAATCTCTTGGTAGATCTATATCATTATGATTAGTATTAATATCATCAGCATTAGGCGAATCATTATCTTTAACTTCTTGTTCATGATCTGAAGATACATCGATATTAAGTTTTTCAAGATTGTTTTCGAGAATGTTTGTATCTTCCTCATCATCAATCCTTTTGGAACTTGATGTTAAAGATTCATCAAAAATTACATGAATAGATTCTTCAACAATTAGGCTTCCTTTATTGAACACTCTATATGCTTTACTAGTTGTTGAATAACCTAAGAATATTCCTTCATCTGATTTTGCATCAAATTTACCTAAGTTGTTTTTACCATTATTATGAATAAAACATTTACAACCAAATGCATGAAAATATTTAATATTGGGTTTTCTATCATGCCATAATTCGTAAGGTGTTTTCTTTAAAATAGGTCTTATTAAGGCTCTATTTAGGATGTAACATGCTGTGTTAATAGCTTCCGCCCAAAAGTATTTCGGGAGTTTACTTTCACATAGCATGGTACGGGCCATGTCTTCTAGAGTCCTATTTTTCCTTTCAACTACACCATTTTGTTGTGGGGTCCTAGGTGCAGAAAAATTATGATTAATACCATTTTCATTGCAAAAACTTTCAAATAAGTGATTTTCAAATTCAGTTCCATGATCACTTCTTAGAGACACTATGGTAGTGTTTTTCTCATTTGTTACTTTCTTGAAGAATTTCATGAATATCGAGAAAGTCTCATCTTTGTGAGCTAAAAACATTACCCAAGTGAATCTAGAGTAATCATCTACTATCACAAGACCATATTTCTTTCCTCCTAGACTTGTGGTTCTAGTTGGTCCAAAAAGATCCATGTGAAGTAGCTCTAATGGCCTAGAAGTTGAAACAATATTTTTAGATTTAAAAGAACTTCTTGTTTGTTTTCCAAACTGACATGCATCACATATTTTGTTATTTTCAAAATCTAATTTAGGTAGACCTTTTACTAAATCCATTCTAATTAGTTTTGAAATAAGGTGTGTGCTTGCGTGACCTAATCTTCGATGCCACAACCAACCAATCTCATTCATATTAGCATTATTAGCAACTAAGCAATGGTTATTAGTAGACAATTTGTCTAAATCAATCATGTATACATTGCCATTTCTATTTCCAATAAAAACAATGCTATTATCAATGGGATTAGCTACAGTGCATAAAGAAGATTCAAAAGATACTTTAAAACCTTTGTCACATAATTGACTTATACTAATTAAGTTATGCTTTAAACCATCAACATAAAGTACATTTTCAATAAATGTGGAGGGAGTTATTTGAATGTTACCAAACCCCAAGATTTGGCCTTTGCCATTGTCGCCAAATGTAACAACTCCTCCTCTCTTTTCTTCAAGGGTGATGAATTCTTCTTTGTCACCCGTCATATGTCTTGAGCAGCCACTATCAAGATACCACTTTCTTTTTGATCTCTTGGCCACAAGACATTCCTGCAATAAAATCAGACTTTATGTTTAGGTACCCAAGCTTTCTTGGGTCCTTCATGGTTAGTAGCAACAAATATTGTTCCTTTCGGAACCCATATTTTCTTTCCTTTAATATTTATTTTTATAGGTTTTAGAATTTTACATTCATAAGATTTATGTCCTTTTTGATTACATTTAAAGCATGTAAATTACTTTGGCCAGCACTTACAAAAATATTTTTAAGTGATTTTTGTTTCTTAAAGTGTTATATCCTAATCCGGCTTTGTCAAAAACTGCTTTTTGACTATTTAATAACATGTCTAATTTAATTGAACTTAAGTAAACTTATCAACTATTTTTATTTTTTCAACCTCATTCTTTAGTTTATCTTTTTCATTTGAGATTGATTCCTTTTCATTCATTAAAATTTCATTTTCAGATTTAAGTTTCTTAATTTCATTGTTAAGATTTTCTTTTCTTGAATGAAAGTTAAGTTTTCATTTTTCAAAATCTTGTATTTCTTTTTCAAAACTTTGAAATCCCCAACAAGTTCATTAAAAGCATCAAAAAGTTCATCAAAGCAAATTCATCGCAAGGGTTGTCGGAACTTACCTCATCGTTGTCGTCCGCCATAAACATACGTTTGCGACTTCCTTTTGTTCTTCTTCTTCGGAAGAAGATTCCTCGCTGTCACTCCATGTCGCCATATAAGCCTTCTTTTTCTTTTTGTAGGCTTTCTTCAACTTTGGACATTCATTTCTAAAGTGCCCCGGTTTATTACATTCATAGCAAGTCAAGGGGTCTTTCTCTTTTTCTTTGTCCTTGTCCTTATTTTTATCCTTTTCTCCTTCCCACTTAGCTCCAAATTTTTTCTTGTGGAAGGGTTTCTTTCTCCTCATAAATCTCTTAAATTTCTTGCTAAGAGAGCAGTCTCATCATCATCATCATCATCATCATGCTGCTGCTCTCTTCATCTTTTGCAGCTTTGAGGGCAATCATTTTCTTTTCTTTGTCCTCCTCAACATGCTGCCTCATAGTCAGCTCATGGGTCATTAGAGATCCTAGAAGCTCCTCTAAGGGTAAAGTGTTGAGGTCCTTAGCTTCTTGGATTGCAGTCATTTTTGCTTCCCATGATCTTGGTAAGACCTAAGAATTTTTCGAACAAGTTCAGAGTTAGTATATGTCTTACCAAGACTTTTCAAACCATTTACAATATCTGTGAATCTAGTGTACATGCATGCAATGGTTTCAGATTGTTCCATATTAAATAACTCATATTTGTGAACAAGAATATTTATTTTGGATTCTTTCACTTGATTGGTACCCTCATGGGTAACCTCTAATCTATCCCAAATCTCCTTTGCGGAATTACAAGTGGAGATTCTATTAAATTCATTAGCGTCTAATGAGCAATATAATACATTCATGGCTTTAGCGTTAAGCTGTGCCATTTCCTATCATTATCATTCCAGTCCCTTTCGGGCTTAGGAACAATAGTGCCATCAATAACATGTGTGGGTGTACTAGGTCCATTAATTATAACACCCCAAAGCTCATAATCAGAAGCTTGAATGAATATCCTCATTCTAGCTTTCCAATAAGAATAATTTGAGCCATTAAAAAGTGGAGGTCTATTCGTAGAATGACCTTCAGCAAAAGAACCAACTTGTGTTGCCATTTGGAACTTTAGCTCTTGATCGTGTGATCAAAATCTAATGAGCACTAGCTCTGATACCAATTGTTGGCCCAGATGACAACCCAAGAGGGGGGGGTGAATTGGGTTCTTAAAAAATTAGCCTTTTTAAAATAGTTTGCTTGAGATTAATGAAGGCAAATGCAAAGTAACTATAAAGTGCAGTGAATAGAATAGAGATAGAGATAGAGTCAATAGAACACGGCAAACACAAAAGATTTTATAGTGGTTCGGTGTATCCAACACCTACGTCCACTCCCAAGATTCACTTGGGTCCACACTATAATCACCCTAGATTACAGCAGAGTTGTTTTACAAGCTCACAACTCAAACTTGTTGTTTTCCCGGGCGCACAACGAACCCAGCTGGTTTTCAAGGGCTCACCAGCACAAAAACCCTAACACAAGCTTAACCAAGCTTGAACCGAGGTAAGACTACCTCCACTAGTTCAATCCCCCAGATTGAACTAGATACAAACAAATGAAATATGTTTTTCAAATACAAAGCTCCTTAATGAGCAGATAATCAAATAATATAACAAGTTTAGAAAAGCCTGATTTGTAGATGGTTGGCTTTTGAGCTTTTCTTCTTTTCTTCTTCTCCTTGCTAGGTTGAATCAAGCCTCAGCTCCGATTCTTCACAGTTGAAGCAGTTGAGAAGAGTTGAAAAGCAAGAACTGAACTTCTTTCTCCAAGTTGGGAAATCCACAAAAACTTGATTTGAATGCCTTGGATTCCTCTTGAGCTTTTTGGAGTGGAGTGGATTTGAGCTAGAAGGTTTTCCTCTTGAGATTCAGGCTCTCTCTTTTTGGATTTTTGAAATGGGATTTGTCTATTTCAGATTTTCTCTTTTTTTTTTCGTTCTTTTTTTGAACAATAGTCTTCCCTTTTTATAGATTTCTTTCAAACCATTTTTGGAAGAAAACTATCCGTTGGAGTGTACCTTGTAGCAAAATATATCCGTTAGAAATAAGGTAAAATAGAAATATTACCGTTAGAGCTGATCTGGCAATTTGATTTTTCGTTCCAGGTGGGTTGGAGTCGACTCTAACTTTTCTGGAGTCGGCTCTAGCTCGAGGCATTTCAAAACGATATTTCTGGAGTCGTCTCTGACTTTTCTGGGGTCGACAAGAAACTTTTCCGGAGTCGACTCTAACTTACCCGGAGTCGACTCTAGGTTGGGGCCAGAAAAATCGACGTTCTGCTTCTTCTGTGAGAGTCGACTCTAACAGTCTCGGAGTCGACTCTAACTTCCGTGCCAGTTCCGGAGTCGGCTCTGTGATTCTCGGAGTCGACTCTAATGTCTGCAATTCTTACCTAGACATTAGATTCGATCCAGAACACTATGTAACTCCTGATTTTGATCATTCAATAGACTTATAATCTGAAACACTAATCAAAATCATTAGAGCCTCCAATAGTTATACTCAAATAGTTTTGTTAATCATCAAAATCATCAATTGGGTCAACACGGATGTTGCCATTAAAGTTCACCTTAACAAACTACAGGGAAGGGTTCACAGGAGATAGAAATTATCCTATGGACCGCTATCATAGCAGCATGGGAGACCCAGTATCCTGGAGATGTCAAGGGAGTGACAGCATCAAATCGCAGGTACTCTGACGCCAAGCATGTGGCTCTCAGAAGAATACGGTGGAGCGGGATGAACTCTACCTCAAAAGTCAATGCATTCCTAGCCGGCCAGACCTGATATTCAATGTAGGCAGCAAAGCAGGCCTCAAAATCAAGCTTTAGTGGAGGAACCGAAGGAAGGAGTATAGGCAAGCACCATCATCAACCTTCCAAGGTCATCTCCCAGCAAGTCTCCAAATTTGCCTTGCCCTAGGGCAACACAGAATAGCATGCTCAATCATCTCGTCATGCTCCCCGAAAACTGGACAAGACTCTGCGATGTCGATGCCTCTCCAACTAAGAAGAGCCTTCATAGGGAGATGGTCCCAAGCCATCTTCAAAGGAAGATCCGCACTCTCAGATGTATAGGGAGTCTCCATATCTATGCTGCCATAAATGTGGTGTTAGATGGTCCCCTACATAGATTGTAGACGGAACTCGATGGAGCCTTAGGAGAGCATGTAAAGCCCCAGACCTTAAGGTCACTCCCCCGGTGAAGTGGAATCGGGATAGCGAGGATCCTAAAAACTAGCTGGGGCCCAAACAGCATGGAGAGATCCTGGATCCACCAGGTCATGCCATCATCCATCAGATCACTAACCCGAAGATTTTTAGCAGCAAAAGTCGGCCACTTAGACAAAGGGATCGAGGAGATTTAGGCATCCTGACTGACATCAATAGTGGTCCTGTTCCCAACCAAACATTTCACATGGGCCATAGCGATAGGAGCACGGGTGCAGATCTCCTTCCAGATGAAAGAGCAAGCTCTAATCGGTTGAGGTAGGGCTCCTTGACTCCAATCACCGTAGCGGGCCCTCATAACTCTGCTCCACAGACAACTGGGCTAAGGAGATATCTTGCAGCATGTCTGACGAGCAATGCTTCCCCTCCTTACCAAAAGGGACTGGATCCCAAGCCCTCCTTCTCTAGTGGGGTGGCAGATGATGTCCCAGTCTAATAAGTGTACCCCATGGCTGTCCGGTTTGGGCCTCCACAAGAAGTTTCAGAATGTCTATTCCAGCTCCCTCAAACAAGATATAGGAACCATTGTGTTAGCTAGAAGGAAGATAGGAATGGAGGTAAGAACAAACCTAATAAGAGTGATTCTGCCCATCATGGAGAGGATAGTAGCTTGATAACCCTCAAGACGACCACGAACCCGTTGCACCATGGGCCTAACTTCCAGCTTCCGTAGATGTATGCTAGTCATAGGGATGCTTAGGTAGGTCAGGATCCCCTGCTGCTTCGAGATCCCTAGGCTGGCTAGAATTTTCAACTTTGTTCTGGGTTTTTTTTTTTGGGACTAAGAATGACAGAAGATTTCTGCATGTTAACAAGCTGGCTAGACACGATAATAAGAATCCACAGCTTGAGCAAAACATCGAGCATTTTGGGTCGAAGCTCGGCCGAGAAGAAGACAATCATCTGCAAAGAGGAGGTGAGAGAGAGCCTAGGCTTCAGGGGCGACCCGATAAGGCTCCAAACGTGATCATTGGATAACATCTCCCAGAATCTGAGAGAGAGCATCAACACATAATATAAACAGGTAAGAAGACAGAGGGCACCCTTGACGAAGGCCGATCATCGAATGAAAATAGTCCATCGTAGTGCCATTTACGAGGATGGCAAATGAAGGCCCCTCCACATAGTCCATGATCCATCTGATCTAGCTATTGGAGAAGCCAAAGTCATAAAGGATTTTCCTAATGAAATGTTAGCACATCCGGTCATAAGCCCGCTCCATATCGAGCTTAATAGCCATGAGGCTCCTTCTTTTCATATCAAGCTTCATAGCCATGAGGCTCCTCCGAGAAGGAGCCTGCCTGAGGTCATGCATAAATTTCTGGGCAAGAAGGACATTGTCAGTGAGACCACGTCCCCTGACAAATGCTTCTTTTTTAAAGCTAACAAGGTGGGATATCATCTCCTGAAGTCGCCAAACCAAAAGCTTTGCATAGACTTTGTATATGGTGGTGCAGAGACTGATCGGCCTAAAATGGCTAGAAAAAGAGGCATCGAATCTTTTAGGAATAAGAATGATCAGGATTTTCTTCTAATCCGTAGGGATGCTAGATTGGAAAGCTATATGAACTGCCTTGACTAACTCACCCTTAACAATAGACCAATACGGCCTAAAAAAAAAAAGAAGAAAAACCATATGGACTGGGTGCTTTGTCCTCCCCTAAGGACCAAAGTGCATCCCGAACCTCGAGGTAAGTGACGGAATGGGTAAGATTTGAGTTCTCCTGATCAGTAACTCGGACCATAGGGTGAGGATCCTGAGTAGATGGGCCATCCCTTAGAATCAGGTTCCACCTGGATCTGAAGTATTGGTAGACCTACTCTCTAATCTCCTCATAGTCAGTCACCATAGTGCCGGTCTTCATCCCTCAACTGATGGATCTGATTGGCTGCCCTCCTGACCATAGTAGTTTGATTAAAAAATATGGTATTTCGGTCTCCTTCCTTAATCCACTGAACATGAGACTTCTGCCTCCAAAGAGTCTCCTGCTGCCAAAGTAAAGAGTGATGGGAAGAGAGGCATTAGCGCAGCCTCCCAAAGTCAGCTTCTTGAAGAACCCTCTCCTGGACCTCAAGCCTTTGTAGCTTAGCTATATCAGCCTCCACCTCATCGATCCACTTGAAAATGTTGCCTACCTCTGTTCTGTTCCACAAGTGGAATTTGCACTTGGCCATCTCTAATCTTCGCGACATCCGATATCTTGCATCCCCACGGATAGGCAGACTCCATATAGCTCTAATTAGCTCCCAGGATCTGGGATAGAAGGTCCATATCTTCTCAAAGCAAAATGGAGGTCTCGGAAAGCTTGTGCTGCCAGTGGTGATAAGGAGCGGGCAATGATCAGACGCAATCCTTGAAAGGTGCTGGACCTGGTAACTAGGAAAATGTTGCAGCCATTCTGCCGATCCAAGGGCCCGATCAATCCTCTCCCACACCCAAGCTGCACCGGCCCGATTATTACACCAGGTGAACTGGGAGCCCATGAAGCCTAGATCAATTAATCCATTTTCGACAATAAACTCCCTAAACTCTCTAGATTTAATGCTATCCATATACTGTCTGCCTTCCATCTTCTCCTGAGAGCCAACAATGCAATTGAAGTCACCTACAACAAGAGAAGGGAGGCTCTGGATGACAAGTCTGGATATCTCTTGCCATAGATTTCACCTCACCCGGTGCTCTGTATTCTCATATACACCAGACATGAGCTAAGGGTCGCTCGCCTGATCCGAGATCACTAAAGCCACCTGCTGCTCGTAATGGTGGAAAGCATCAACCCTCATCAAACCATGTCTTCATAGGACTGGGATACCTCCTGATAACCCCTGGTATAAGTACTCCATATAGCATGAAGCTGGTATCTTATCCGCTCTAGGCTTCTCTCCAATAGATGGGTTTCTAGTAAATTACAAATATCAATATGGTACTAATTGACCAGCCCGCCAAAAGTTAATTAGAACATAGGTTTTTTAGCGCCCAAGAATTTTAGATCAGGAGCCTAGTCATGGCTCCATATGAATGGCTGCTGCTCTGCCCCCTTCCATCATGTCCACAGCATCACCATCAGATGGATCCTCCGCCATCAAACTCCCGTCAACATTGTCTCTGATAGCATGTCAAAGTCTGCCCACAATCTCCTCATGTGTCAGAGATACCGATGCCATTACTAAGTCCAGTACCGCCGATTGGGAAGCCGCTTGAGGTATTGGGCCGTGCGTAGTCATTTGGCATGTACCAATATTCGAATCTCCCGAGGATCCTACTGAGAAGACAAAGTGTTCATGAGCATCCTTTACTGAACTGGTTCCAGGGAGTTTTAGCTTTGTGCCACCTCCCCTATCTGTGCCGGTCTTTGCCTTAGGCCTAGCCAAACTACCCACACGTCGCTGGGTGAACAGGGAAGCGAGCTCTCTTGAAATGAGAAGAGGACAAAGCCTTCACAGTTAGGCATTCCTTCAAATGCTGGCTGGGCTCCTTTGCCGCCAAAGGTATTGAAGCTTTGTTACCTTCATCCTCCAACAAATCAAACCCCCAGACTAAGGTTCGCAAGCCCAAGTCCCCTCCTTGTAAGGAGACCGATGGGCAGAGGGGGGAGCATCGGCGGGAAGCTTCACTGGTTTGGACCACCCTTCAATATCTGAAGTTCCTTTCGGCCCTGAGACACCAGCATCAATGATCAACTGCTTCCCCTTATCCCGCACCTGCTTCACATCATCGAACGGACTGCTGATAAACGCATAAATAATTATCATTAAATCTATTAATTAATAATTTAACATACATATTATTATTTAATATTTAATATTTTATATAATATTTTAGTAAAAATGTTATCAACTTAAAGAGCTCTATTTTAGGAAATTAATGACGCAAACGACACTTAAATTGGATTTAAGATGAGCCCGAAATTGATTTTTCATTGATTTATCTGTTTCAGCACGAATTTTAAAGCGAAGCCGGGATTCTACAAATAGCAGCAAAGGAGGAGTCCTCGAGAGCCATCGGTGGATTCGGGGAGATCTCTTCTTCCTCAATCGAAGAAGCAGCCATGAGAAGCTCTGTTCCCAGGCCGTGAGAAGCTCTGGCTGCCATCCATGAGACGTCCGTGGAGGTTGCTATTGAAGGAGGAGAATTCAAAGGCTCCGTTCCTAGCAGCAGACGATCGTGGAGGCTTCGCTTAAGGGAGGCATCCGTCCGTGCATCCATCGAAAGCCCGTTTAGAGACTCTGCTCATCCGTTTGTGGGCGTTCCGTTTGGAGACTCTGTCCGTCAGCCGTGGAGGCTATTCTGTTCCCAAGAAGAGTCTGTGGCTTGGAGGCGTATGCAGCGGAGGGTCCGAGTTGATTTAGGAGAATTTATTGCTTTTTGTTGCCTTCTTAATTTTAGCAAATAAAACTCTTGCACTCTTGGTTATTATTAAAATAAAATTTCATTCATGTTTAATTGTTATTAAATTATATTTTACTAAAAATAATTTTAGACTGATCTATGCTTAAAAGGGACTGGCCATGATCTACGGGTACGAGTCATGCTCTTATAAGATAGACCATATCTTAATTATTTTGCACTAATACTTATCTATTTAGTTAAATTTATAAATTTATTTCAAGATAATCGCTAAAGACCCTATGGAATCGATCCCTTACTTGATTTTTTCATTGATTTATTTGTTTCAGCACGCATTTTAAAGCAAAGTCGGCAAACCCAGTGCCGACTTCATCGTCTTCTCAGTCGATTCTTCCTTGTTTTCATCTGATTCTTCTCCTATTTCAAATCCAACCGTTTCCTCCACCAATTAAGAAATAAATTGGATAGGAGGTTATCAAATGGAATGAATTAAATTCATCTTGAAGGAATTTGGATTTTATTCACAATTTATCCGGGATTTTCTCCGCGCCGCCCGCGTCCTCTATTTGACAACATTGCTTCACCGCGTCTTCACCGCGTCCGGGATTCTACAAATAGCAGCAAAGGAGGAGTCCTCGAGAGCCATCGGTGGATTCGGGGAGATCTCTTCTTCCTCAATCGAAGAAGCGGCCGTGAGGAGCTCTGTTCCCAAGCCGTGAGAAGCTCTGTTCCCAGGCTATGAGAAGCTCTGTTCCAGGCTGCCATCCGTGAGACGTCCGTGGAGGTTGCTGTTGAAGGAGGAGAATTCAAAGGCTTTGTTCCTAGCAGCAGACGATCGTGGAGGCTTCGCTTAAGGGAGGCATCCGTCCGTGCATCAGTCGAAAGCCCATCTGGAGACTCTGCTCATCCGTTTGTGGGTGTTCCGTTTGGAGACTCTGTCCGTCAGCCGTGGGGGCTATTCTGTTCCCAGGAAGAGTCCGTGGCTTGGAGGCGTATGCAGCAGAGGGTCCGGATTGATTTAGGAGAATTTATTGCTTTTTGTTGCCTTCTTAATGTTAGCAAATAAAACTCTTCTATGCACTCTTGGTTGTTATTAAAATAAAATTTCATTCATGTTTAATTGTTATTAAATTATATTTAAGTGAAAATAATTTTAGACTGATCTATGCTTAAAAGGGACGGGCCGTGATCTACGGGTACGAGCCATGCTCTTATAAGATAGACCATATCTTAATTATTTTGCACTAATACTTATCTATTTAGTTAAATTTATAAATTTATTTCAAGATAATCGCTAAAGTCCCTGTGGAATCGATCCCTTACTCTCGCTATTCTAATAGTGAAATTAAGGTGTTTTAATCGTTGTGCTACAACACGCATCATATTTTTGGCGCCATTACCGGGGACTTAAGTGTATTATTTTTAAAAAAATTATAAAATTTATAAAATTTAAAAAAAATAAAAAAAATAAGATTAATTTTCTCTTAATTTTTGAATAGTTATTGTGTCTTTATTTTATTTCTTTAATTGTTAGAATTGCATATTTTCTTTTTAACATTAAAAAATTTTTATTACTTTCCTTTTGCCACAAATCCAATTTTAACCTAATCAAAATTTTCTTTTAATTAACTTACCTAAAAAAAACCTAAAAGAAAACCCTAAGACACCTTCCATAAAATATAATTAATTTAAGGAAACAAAATAAAAAATTTTTATAAAAATTTATAAAAATAAAAAATATAAAAAAAATAATTATTTTATTTCTATGCTTATATTGACTTAGGTGGATTTATTTCTGCAAAACTCAAAATTCTTCCATTGACATCTCATAATTTATTAGAAAATTAGAAACCTAATCACAAAATCTTTAAAATAATAATAATAATAATTAGATTAATTTTGTTTGATAATTTCAAGAGTTGAACATCTGTTTGTTGCATAGCATTATCATAATTAACTTTAAGGGCACAAACCCCTAATCAAGATAAGGTGGGGATTTCATCATCCTTCCTTAGCCCACAAACCACATCCTTCATTCTGCATTAACCCAAACCTTTAACTCTAAAATTAATTAGACATCAGCCCCTAAGGACTTCGAGCTCAATAGGACAAGGCGGTCTTGGAAGTTAGGAGCTGTCTAGATCTAGGGTAAACCTAGAATAGAGAGTCTAATCTTTGCTAACTTGATTGCTAAGAATTATTAAACCCTAATTAAATTATTCATTCCTCTTAGTTCTAGGAATCTTTTAGGGTATTTTCTTTAGAATCTTCCTCTTTTTCTTCTATTATAATAATAATAAAAAATATTAAAAAAATGAAATTATTGTTTGCTTTAGAGTCATTGGTAGGGTGTATGCTTGGTCGCCGATCATTGCAACCCAACCTTATACCCTTAGATCCTGAGATAGAAAGAACTATCAGAGCAAACAGACTCAGAATTATGGATCCTAATAACAAAAATAATCAACCACGATAGTTAAAAGAGTATTTCACTCCTTCAAGGTATACCTACTCTCCCTGCATTCAAGTGCCTCCGTAGAGGCTGTCCAATATGAAATTAAGTCAAGTGTAATCCAAATGTTACCATCTTTCTATGGACTTACAAATGAGGATCCCTACAAACATTTAGATGAATTCTTAGAAATTTGCTCAACTGTCAAGATTCAAAATTTCTCCGATGATGCATTTAGGCTTAAGTTATTCCCTTTTCCCTAAAAGATAAAGCCAAGTATTGGTTAAATTCATTAGACACTGTTATAATTTCAACTTGGATCATCTTCAGAGAGAATTTCTTAAGAAATATTTTCCTATAGGAAAAAATAAATCAAATTAGAAAAGCAATAACAAGTTTTTCCCAGATAGATGGAGAAATGTTCCATGAGACATGGGAGAGATTCAAAGAACTGATTAGAAAATGTCAACATCATGCTATACTTAAATGGCAACTGGCTCAGTGCTTTTATGATGGTTTATCAGAAAAGTACCGACAGATGGTTGATGCTTCATGTGGTGGGATATTTATGTTAAAAAATGAACATAAAGCTTGGCAACTCTTTGAGACATTAAGTGAAAATTCATTACATCACATGTCAGTTGCTCGGCGAGACCCTCCCATAGAACCTAAAAGAGGTGGAATATAAAATAGGTCATTCTAAAGATATCTATACTAAGGTAGATGAATTATCCCATAAACTTGATCAGATTCTACAAGTTGGAAACATCTCTTCCCATCTACTCAATTACATGAGGTCTGCATAATTTGTTCGAGTCCAACCCATTCTATAGGTGAATGCCCAGCTGCATACCAATTTCCTGAACTTGTTCAAGAGCAAGCCCACCAAGCCCAAACCCGATTAGCTCTTAGAACAGGAAATGATCCATTTGCAAATACTTACAATCCTGGCTGGCGAAATCACCCAAATTTCTCTTGAAAACCTCAACCTGTAACCAATTCATCATCGATCAGACCTAATTATTAAGAAACCAATTTTAGAAGCATGCCATATTCACAATACCCAAACATCCCACAACCTCCATCGAATAATCATCATACTTTTGAAGACAAAGTGTTACAAGCATTGAAAGGGCTAGAAATGAATACTCAAATCCTTCACTCCCACACACAATCTATTACAAAACTAGAAACTCAGATAGGTCAATTAGCCACAGCATTCAGTAGAAGGGAGGAGGGTAAGTTACCTAGTCAGCCTATCGATAACCCGAAAGGACAATTCATGGCTGAAGGTTCCAATAGCCCTGACAAATTTTGCAGAACATGCTAAATCAGTCATGACTCACAGAAGTGGAAAAATATTGAACCCATCTGAACCAACCCAGAAATTAGAAGTGGCTAAACCAGAAAAGAGAAGAAATGAAGAAGAAAAGAAATTCAATGATCAAGCAATCATACCTAAAGCCCCATTCCCTAGTGCTTTAGAATCTTCTTTGCCTTCAGATAAGAAGAATATAAAAATGAATGAGATGCTGGAGTTATTTAAGCAAGTCCAAATAAACTTACCTCTTCTCGATGCTATCAAGCAAGTTCCGGCTTATGCCAAATTTTTGAAGGATCTATGCACACAAAAACGAAAAGCAAAGTTACAAATACCAAAAAAGATACATTTGACTGAGCAAGTCAGCTCAGTTATTCAGCAAATAACCCTACTCAAACTAAAAGATCCTAGTACCCCGATTATATCATGTGTCATAGGAAACTTCACAATCAAGAAAGCATTATTAGATTTGGGTGCGAGTGTAAACCTTCTCCCCAGTTCAGTGTATGAGTTATTTGGATTTGGAGAGTTAAAACCCACTACAGTAACACTACAATTGGCAGATAGATCAGTCAAAGAACCTCGTGGAATATTAGAAGATGTATTAGTAAAGGTGGATGAATTCTATTTTCCTGTCGACTTCCTTGTGTTGGATATGGAATCTAGTGGTAATCCTAACCAAATTCCCATCATCCTTGGATGACCTTTTCTAGCTACCGCTAATGCATGTATAAATTGTAGAACAGGTGTGATGGATGTATCTTTTGGAAACAAGAAGATGTGATTAAATATTTTTAATGCTTCCCAAGGACCACCTGTGTATGATTTAAATGAAGTAAGCGTGATAGAGGAAGTTGTAGATAAGAAATTCCAAAGTTTGCTTGATTCTGATCCTTTACAAACTGTCTTACATATTTTGGAATAGATGACTTTGATATTGATGAGTACACCAAAGAGATAAACATGTTATTATAACCACCTAAGTTTGACACCATCCCACCTTGGACTATAAAATATGAACCACTTCCAACTAAACCAAGTCTTTTAATACCATCCTTGGAAGAACCACCCTAACTAGAGTTGAAACCTCTTCCAGATGACTTAAAATATTCATTCCTTGGACCTAATGACACCCTTCCAGTAATCATTGCATCTATCTTAACCTCTGAGCAAGAAGATAAATTGGTAGATGTACTTAAAGAATATAAAGAGGCAATTGGATGGACAATAGCTGATATTAAGGGAATTGACCCTTCCATTTGCATGCACCACATTCATAGTGAAATCGAAGCCAAACCACATAGAGACATGCAACGAAGGCTAAATCCGAACATGAGGGATGTTGTTAAGAAAGAAGTAGTAAAATGGCTTGATACTGGTATCATTTATCCAATTTTAGATAGCCAATGGGTCAGTCCAATCCAAGTAGTACCTAAAAAATCGGGTATTACCGTGATTAAAAATGAAAAGGGCGAATCAATTCCTACTCGGACATCAACTAGCTGGAGAGTGTGTATAGATTATCGAAAATTGAATGTCGTAACTAGGAAAGACCACTTTCTTTTGCCTTTTATCGATCAAATTCTAGAACGGCTAGTGGGACAAAGTTTCTTTTGTTTCTTAGATGGATATTCAGGATACAATCTGTTGACCCAAATGATGATTTTGATGATTAACAAAAACTATTTGAGTATAACAATTGAAGGCTCTAATGATTTTGATTAAGTTTTTCAGATTATAAGTCGATTGAATGATCAAAATTAGGAGTTAAATCTTGTTCTGGATCGAATCTAATGTCTAGGTAAGATTGCAGACATTAGAGTCAACTCCGAGAATCACAGAGCCGACTCCAGTATCTGGCACGGAAGTTAGAGTCGACTCCAAGACTGTTAGAGCCGACTCCAACAGAAAAGACAGAACGTTGATTTTTCTGGCTCCGACTTAGAGTCGACTCCGGGTCTGTTAGAGTCGACTCCAGAAAAGTTTCTTGTTGACCCCAGAAAAGTCAGAGATGACTCCAGAATTAACGGATTAAAGTGTTTCGAGTTAGAGCTGACTCCAGAAAAGTTAGAGTCGACTCCAACCCACCTGGAACAAAAATCAAATTGCCAGATCAGCTCTAACGGTAATATTTCTATTTTACTTTATTTCTAACGGATATATTTTGTTGCAAGGTACACTCCAACGGATAGTTTTCTTCCAAAAATGGTTTGAAAGAAATCTATAAAAAGGGAAGACTATCATTCAAAAATAAAAACGGAAAACAAAGAAGAAAAACGGAAATAGAGAAATCCCAATTCAAAAATCTGAAAAAGAGAGAGCCTGAATCTCAAGAGAAAAAACCTTCTAGCTCAAATCCACTCCACTCCAAAAAGCTCAAGAGGAATCCAAGGCATTCAAATCAAAGTTTTGGTGGATTTCCCAAATTGGAGAAAGAGGATCAGTTTCTTGCTTTTCAATCCTTCTCAACTGCTTCAACTGTGAAGAATCGGGGCTGAGGCTTGATTCAATCTAGCAAGGAGAAGAAGAAAAGAAGAAAAGAAGAAAAGCTCAAAAGCCAATCAACTACAAATCAGGCTTTTCTAAACCTTGTTCATTTACTTGATTATTTGCTCATTGAGGAGCTGTATACTTGAAAAACAATATTTCTTTTGTTTGTATCTAGTTCAATCTGGGGGATTGAACTAGTGGAGGTAGTCTTACCTCGGTACAAGCTTGGTATAGCTTGTGTTAGGGTTTTTATGCTGGTGAGCCTGGAAAACCGGCTGGGTTCATTGTGATCCCAGGAAAACAACAAGTTTGAGTTGTGAGCTGTAAAACAACTCGGCTGTAATCAAGGAAGATTATAGTGTGGACCCAAGTGAATCTTGGGTGGACGTAGGTGTTGGATACACCGAACCACTATAAAATCTTTGTGTTTGCCGTGTCTCCTTTATCTTTATCTCTATCTCTATCTTATTGATTGTATTTTATTTTTGCATCTGCATTCACTTTCACTCACACTAAGCAAACAAATATTTCAAAAGGTTTAAATTTTTTTTAAAGAACCCAATTCACCCCCCCTCTTGGGTTATCATCTGGGCCAATAATTGGTATCAGAGCTAGTGCTCATTAGATTTTGATCACACGATCAAGAGCTAAAGATCCAAATGGTAGCTCAAGTTGGATCATTTGCTGAAGGTCATTCTACGAATAGACCTCCACTGTTTAATGGTTCAAATTATTCATATTGGAAAGCTAGAATGAGGATATTCATTCAAGCTTCTGACTATGAACTATGGGGTGTTATAATTAATGGACCTAGTACACCCACACATGTTATTGATGACACTATTGTTCCTAAGCCCGAAAGGGACTGGAATGATAATGATAGGAAGATGGCACAGCTTAACGCTAAAGCCATGAATGTTTTATATTGCTCTTTAGATGCAAATGAATTTAATAGAATCTCCACATGTAATTCCGCAAAGGAGATTTGGGATAGATTAGAGGTTACCCATGAGGGTACCAACCAAGTAAAAGAATCTAAAATTAATATTCTTGTTCATAAATATGAGTTGTTTAGCATGGAACAATCTGAAACCATTGCATGCATGTATACTAGATTTACAGATATTGTAAATGGTTTAAAAAGTCTTGGTAAGATATATACTAACTCAGAACTTGTTCGAAAAATTCTTAGGTCACTACCAAGATCATGGGAAGCCAAAATGACAGCAATCCAAGAAGCAAAGGACCTCAACACTCTGCCCTTAGAGGAGCTTCTAGGATCACTTATGACCCATGAGTTGACAATGAAGCAGCACGTAGAGGAGGACACAAAGAAGAAGAAAGTGATTGCCCTCAAAGCTGCAAAAGAAGAAGAGAGCAGCAGCGATGATGATGATGATGATGATGAAGAGACTGCTCTCTTAGCTAAAAAGTTTAAAAGATTCATGAGGAGAAAGAAACCCTTCCACAAGAAGAAATTTGGAGCAAAGTGGGAAGGAGAAAAGGATAAGAACAAGGACAAGGACAAAGAAAAAGAGAAAGACCCCTTGACTTGCTATGAGTGTAATAAACCGGGGTACTTTAGGAATGAATGTCCTAAATTAAAGAAAGCCTACAAAAGAAAAAGAAGGCTTATGTGGCGACTTGGAGTGATAGCGAAGAATCTTCTTCCGAAGAAGAAGAACAAAAGGAAGTCGCAAATGTATGTTTTATGGCGAACGACAACGATGAGGTAAGTTCCGATAACCCTTGCGATGAGTTTGCATTTGATGAATTATTGATGCTTTTAATGAACTTGTCAGCGATTTCAAGGTTTTGAAAAAGAAATACAAGCTTTTGAAAAATGAAAATTCAACTTTCATTAAAGAAAAGGAAGATCTTAATAATGAAGTTAAGAAACTTAAATCTGAAAATAAAATTTTGGTAAAAGAAAAAGAATTAATTTCCAATGAAAATGATAAACTAAGGAAAGAGGTTGAAAAATATAAGAACATAGTTGATAAGTTTACCTTAAGCTCAACTAAATTGAACATGTTATTAAATAGTCAAAAAGCAGTTTTTGACAAAGCCGGATTAGGGTATAACACTTTTAGAAAATAAAAATCACTGAAAAATATTTTTGTGCGTGCTGGCCAAAGTAATTTTACATGCTTTAAATGTAATCAAAAAGGACATAAATCTTATAAATGTAAAATTCTAAGACCTAATAAAAACTTAAATATTAAAAGAAAGAAAATATGGGTTCCAAAAGGAACAGTTTTTATTGCTACTAACCATGAAGGACCCAAGAAAGCTTGGGTACCTAAACATAAGACTTGATCATCTTTGCAGGAGTGTCTTGCGGCCAAAAGATCAAAGCGAAAGTGGTATCTTGATAGCGGCTGCTCAAGGCACATGACGGATGATAAAGATCAATTCATCACCCTCGAAAGCAAAAGAGGAGGAGTAGTTACATTTGGGGATAATGGCAAAGGCCAAATCTTGGGGCTTGGTAACATTCAAATAACTCCCTCCACATATATTGAAAATGTCTTATATGTTGATGGTTTGAAACATAATTTAATTAGCATTAGTCAATTATGTGACAAAGGTTTTAAAGTATCATTTGAATCTTCTATATGCACAGTTGCTAATCCCATTGATAATAGCATTGTTTTTATTGGAAATAGAAATGGCAATGTATACTTGATTGACTTAGATAATTTGTCTACTAATAATCATGCCTGGGGCCGTTTAGGGGCCAACTCGCCTAGGGGTAGCCTAGGACTGCCCTGGGGCCGTCTATGGGCCAACTCGCCTTGGGGCCGCCTAGGACTGGCCCTGGGGCAGTCTAGGGGCCAATTTCCTTGGGGCTGCCTAGGACTAGCCCTGGGGCAGTCTAGGGGCCAACTCGCCTTGGGGCCGCCTAGGACTGGCTCTGGGGCCGTCTAGGGGCCAATGGCCTTGAGGCCGCCTAGGACTGGCCCTGGGGCCATCTAGAGGCCCATTTGTCTTGGGGCCGCCTAGGACTGGCCCTGTGGCCGTCTAGGGACCCATTTGTCTTGGGGCCGCCTAGGACTGGCCCTGGGGCCTTCTAGGGGCCAATGGCTGGGGGCCGCCTAGGACTGGCCCTGGGGCGTCTAGGGGCCCATTTGTCTTGGGGCGGCCTAGGACTGGCCCTAGGGCCGTATAGGGGCCCATTTGTCTTGGGGCTGCCTAGGACTGGCCCTGGGGCCGTCTAAGGGCCAAACATTGTATTTATCACGTGGCTTCTTATCAGCCACATCATATATCACCCCGCTCCTGAGTCTTGGTGTTCACATGCTCAGCGCTTGCCAAGAGAAAGGAGCGCAAATTTTTTTCATATATTAAGTTTAATACTGTACGTTTACGATTGGCGCGCGTTTTTAAGAAGATAAGAAGTCCTTTCATCATTTAAACGGGGGCGCTTCGTGATTTGATGGGAAAGGGCTTTATGTACATAAATTGCACCGACGGCTCTTTTGCTATGGGAAATGTGTTCCTCCTATAGGTTGGTGACATTTGGACCACAATTCGGCGTTCACCGCCCTACTCTTCATGATGGGCGGGGCTTCCCAGTTTTGAGAGGCTAATTTTATCCCGCCCGTTCCTCTTGTCTTCCATTGTTTCTATACTCCTCTTACCTCTTGCTCTTCCTTTTTGCGCAGAGCTCCCCTTTGATTCCATCTTTCTATTTGGAGGTTAGTTTCTTGGTTTCCTTTGTATTTTTTTCTTCTTGATGGATCCTCAGTCCGATAGGAAGGGTAAGAAGCCTCTAGTTGAACCATCTAGGGAAGAGATTCTCGAGGCCCATCATTGTGCTCCCGGCGGAATCTCCACCCCAGTCGCTCTGAAACGGCCGATCAACCCCCCACTAGGGTCCCCTCTGGTGAGGTTCCCCCGGGAGAGGTCCCCTTAGACGTCCCCTCGAGCAAGGTTCCTCCACCGTAGATAGGTCTGTTTCTCCAACTCCTAGGGTTTCGCCCCCCCCCCCGTTACATTCAACATCTCCCTCTAACCTATCTCCGCTGGCCCGGGAGGAATATGTTTTGTCCTAAAAGACCGTAATATACGGAGGTGTAGGGAAAACTTGCTTTTCCTATGTACAGGATCTCAAGGTGAAAAACATGTAATTCAATTTTAATATTCATATTGAATATAAATTAAAGCATATTAGCAAATCTGAAATTTAAGAGTATGTAAAAATAAGTTTAAAACAATACCTCTCGATGCGGAAGCTGTAATAATGAACGTAGTAGATCTGATCTGCAGGAGAAGTTCCTACTCATACCTTGCAAGAGCCGCATGCGCCGCTTCTCTATATCACACGCACGCCTGATGTATGTAGACAGGAGGAGGAATCTTAGAACAATGGAAGGAGAACTCTTCTTCCTAAGAAGAGACAATCTCTTCTTGATTGGACTTCTTTCTGACTTTCTGTGATTGCAGACGATCAGCTTTCATAGAAAAATCTCTGCCAATTTTCTTCTCATCTCTGTTCCCCTTTCTGCTTCATATTTTATACACACCGTAATGTTTACGATCGTATTCTCCTAAAAATATTTTCTCACCGTAATCCTTTCGCAAAGGATCTGATCAATAAGATAGGGATCTTATCCTTTCGTAAAACCACTTCCAAAACTAATTTTAGAATTTGATTTTTAGTATGCTTGAAGAGCTCGTCGAGAGCTTTCCAATGCACCTGACCGATTCAAAATCGAAGTTCAAACAGAGAAATATGAGCATATAAAGATCAGAAGCAAAAACTCACCGTCACACGATCTTGACACACACGTGGCACACGCACGGCGCACCACGTGTCGCGATCAAGAGTCTGCGTTGACAGTAGAGGGCGGCGCACAAATCTTATCCTTCAATTAATTTTTTTAACACAAAATTGATCCAATCAATTCCGTTTGAAGTCCAAATTTAAATCCGAAAGAAGCTACTCGTAGCTCTTGAACCATACTTCGCATTGGGCCTATCCGAGCTCCAATCCGAAGTGATTTATGAATTCAAAATTCATAAATAAACTTTCAGAGGCTTATTGGAAATTCAGATCGAACCACTTCTAACCCGGATCCAAACCACTATGTTATTGGACCAACCATTGTCCATGGTTCAAATTAACTTCATACCAGATTCATATCATGTCCCAAAATTCTATTTGAGTTACTGACTAACTCAAATCACCCTCGAAGTAGGTATTGCCGCTAATGCCTAGTGCTAGCTAGACATAGCCAGAACAAACCCCGTATGACCCATCTGATTGAGTCCCACTCAAATCAATGATCATGCCGGCGTACAAGTCATCCGACTATGTACGTAACTCCATAGGTTCGAACCTAAGCCGATAGCATAGGAACGCTTCCTATACTAATCGATGTGACCATCTAGCCATGGTTCCGACGTCCGGATAGATCGAATTTGCACAAGGCAACATTCAGGAACCCAGGCTATGGTTGCCACATAATTCATCCCCTTGTCCTAGTACTCAGGGCAAATACGGAGTTAACTTCCAACTCCGAGTAAATCACCCAAGTATGTTTCAATGCAATGAATCTTGTGACACCTCACAAAGATTACCTTGGCCAAGGTTTTGCTAAATTGAAACATAGTTCGAGCACTCTCTCTAACACTTAGAGTGGACAATCCCATCTTGACTCATCACTGACCTAATAAGTACTTGACTGCACCCAGCAACCTTCTTACCGGATTAGAAATCCGGGTGGTCCAGTGCCTAAGTACAGTGAGTTGCTTATCAAGTCAACATGATAGTCTCATGTCAAAGGAACACTTATACCCATTGCCTTTCTGTGAGTTGCTCCAGGTAGTTGAGCACTCAGCAGAGGTGAGTCACTGCTCAGTGAATGTACTCCTACACTCACCCACATGTCATACCAGTGTTATACACTCTTTGGTTTAAGAGAACAAACCAACCCATATGGCACAACGACCTACACTTGATTACGTCGTCGTCCTAGGTAACAACATATCATTTGGCCCCGAACAGATTTAAGAGTTACTCAACAATTCCTCCATTGTCGAATACATGTAACTCTAAGGACTACAACATATTAGAATTCTACTGGAAGATGTAAACTATATGCTGTACTGCCAAAATTAACTTTTATTTATTGAATAAATCATGTACATATACATCAACTCATAACCGTCTACAAGCTAGACGATTGGCTGCAGGACACATTTCCTAACAACTCCCACTTGAATTATAGCCAATCGGAACAATATCTAATACCCATCTTCCATTTGTGTTCATTGAACTCTTTGATTCTGAGTGCTTTAGTCATTGGGTCAGCTAGGTTTTCCTTTTCGTCGATCTTCTGAAGGTAGATGTCACCTCGTTCCATAATCTCTCGTACAAGGTGGTAGCGGCGCAACACATGCTTGGTTCGTTGATGCGACTTTGGCTCCTTGGCTTGGGCAATTGCTCCATGCTGTCACAATATACTAGGACAGGACTCTCCAGGGCAGGTACCACTCCCAGCTTGCCCAAGAACTTTCGTAGTCATACAGCTTCCTTTGCTGCATTGATGCTGCAGTGTATTCAGCCTCGCATACTGAATCCGCCACTGTGTTCTGCTTGGAACTTTTCCAGCAGATCGCTCCTCCATTGAGGGTAAAGATAAATCCAGATATACTTTTGCTGTCAGCTCTATCTGACTGAAAACTGGAGTCAGTGTACCCCACTAGTTTTAAGTCAGGTTCTCCATAAATGAGCCATTGGTCCTTAGTATTTCTCAAATACTTAAGGATGGTTTTTACCACCTTCCAATGTGCTTCACCTGGGTTAGACTGGTACCTACTCACTATCCCTAGTGAGTGCCACGTCTGTCTTGTACATGTCATAGCATACATGATAGAACCCACTGCCAAGGCATACGAAATTCTACTCATGTACTCTCTCTCCTCAGGAGTTGTCGCACAATCCTTCTTGGAGAGAGTAATTCCATGGCCTATCGGAAGATAGCCCCTTTTGGAATTATCCATGCTGAACCTCTTCACACAGTCTCAATGTACATGGACTGGGACAATCCCAAAGCTTCTTAGATCTATCCCTATAGATCTTTATCCCTAGGATGTAAGAAGCTTCTCCCAGGTCTTTCATGGAGAACTGAGACAGCAACCAAACCTTTATTCCCTGTAGTGCAGGGATGTCATTCCCAATCAAGAGAATGTCATCCATATACAGTACAAGAAATACAACTATGGAACCATTTGCCCACTTATACACGCAGGGTTCTTCTCTGTTCTTAATGAAGCCATAAGTCTTGATACATTTATCAAAACGTTTATTCCAACTCCGGAAGCTTGCTTGAGTCCATAGATGGACTTATGAAGCCTACATACTTTTGACTCGTCTGTGGATGTGAACCCTTCAGGCTGTATCATATACACCTCCTCTTCGAGCTCTCCATTTAGAAAAGCCGTTCGGACATCCATTTGCCAGATCTCATAGTCAAAATGTGCAGCTAGAGCAAGCATAATCTGAATGGACTTGAGCATTGCTACAGGGGAAAAAATCTTGTCATAGTCAATACCATAACGCTGATGATACCCCTTAGCAACCAGACGGGCTTTATAGGTCTCCACCTTCCATCTGCACCCCGTTTCCTCTTGAAAATTCATTTACACCCTATGGGTTTTACCCCTTCAGGTGGATCAACTAGTGTCCATACACTATTAATCTCCATGGATTCCATTTCGGACTTCATGGCCTCTAGCCATTTCTCAGAGTCAGATCTCTGCAGCGCATCCATATAGGTGATTGGGTCCTTATCATTCTCATCGAGTTCGATGGGATCCCCGTCATGGACCAAGAAACCAAAGTATCTGTCTGGCTGATATGGTACTCTACCAGATCTCCTTAATGGTACCTCAACGGGCTCCGGGTTTGAACCAATCAAAGCCGGTTCCATAGTAGTTTCTGAGTGTAAAGGTACTTCTCCTTGTCGAACTTCATTAAGTTCAACATTAGCCTTAGCACTTCCAGTAAAATACTCCTTTTTAAAAAAGGTGGCTCTCATACTGACGAACAACTTTTGCTCTTTAGTGTGGTAGAAGTAGTATCCTTTAGACTCCTTTGGATATCCAATAAAGATGCATTTGTCAGACCTTAGTCCTAGCTTATCTGTCAATAATCTCTTGACATAAGCTGGACACCCCCAGACCCTAAGGTATGTGAGCACCGGCTTACGCCCCGTCCATATCTCATATGGAGTTTAGCAATAGATTTACTAGGGACCCTGTTAAGAATGTAACAGGCCGACTCAAGTGCGTAGTCCCAAAAGGAGATAGGCAAACTAGCAAAGCCCTCATGGACCGAACCATATCTAATAGGGTTCGATTCCTCCTTTCAGACATACCTTTAATTGGGGTGTCCCTGGAGGTGTCCATTGAGAGAGAATCTCATTCTCCTTTAGATATGTCAAAAACTCATTAGAAAGATATTCACCTCCTCGATCTGACCGAAGGATTTTAATATTCTTTCCAGTTTGTTTTTCTACTTCACTATGATATCGTTTGAACATTTCAAACGATTCAGATTTATGTCTCATTAGGAAGACATAACCGAACCTGGAGTGGTCATCTGTAAATGTAATGAAATAGCTAAACCCTCTCATAGAGGCAGTATTCATATGTCCACAAACATCCGTATGTATGAGGCCTAGAATCTCTTTGGCTCTTTCACCTTTTCCAGTAAAAGGTGACTTGGTCATTTTCCCAAGAAGACAGGATTCACAAGTTTTAATTGATTCACAATCAATGTCATTGAGGATGCCTCTTGACTAACCTGCTTATCCTGTTCTTATTTATATGACCTAGCCTACAGTGCCAAAGGTATGAGTCATCGACATCATCTATTTTGGGGCGTTTGTTTGGAGTGCATAATACATTAACAGGCTGTGATAGAAGATAAATTCCATTGCTCAATTGTCCACACATCATAGATACATCATTCACAATGATATTTAAAATATCTTTCTTTATTGAAAAATCATATCCTTCAATAGCCAACTGGCCTACAGAAATGACATTTAACAAAAATGCAGGACAATAGTGACATTCACTAAGCAATATTTTATTAAATTCAAAATAAAGCTCCACAACTCCCAACGCCAGTACTGGAACTCGGCTTCCATCACCCACGTTTAGGAATCTTTCACCTTCTTTGAATCTTCTACTAATTCGAAGCCCCTGTAAAGAATTACAAATATGAATAGGACTCCCGGTATCTAATACCCAATTAGTAGTATCACAGATAGAAAAATTACAAGGTGTTATCATATAAATACCTTGTCCAGCAACTCCTTGCTGATTTTTCTTCTTAGGCCTGTTTGGATCCAGGTTGCTATGTACTGGGGACAGTTCCTTTTCTAGTGACCCAGCTTCTTACAGTAGAAGCACTTTGCCTAACTTTTGTCAGCCCTCTTCTTCTTGGTCTGACTAGGCCCAGTATGTTGCACCTTCTTTCTTTTATTTTTCTTCTTCATCCCTTTCTTAAGGTGATGACGACCTGCCCCGAACCTCCCACCAAGTTCACTGACTTCTTTGAAGCTGGTGATCTTTCTCAAAAGTCTGCAGTAGACCCAGCAAACCATGATAGTTTACTACAGCTTCGTCATTCTATAATGACTGAGAAAGTCCAGGTAGGAGCTAGGCAGGGAGTTCAGTATGGCATCCTTCCCAAGTTACTCATGCAAAGGAAATCCAAGTTTGCCCAGACGTTCTATCGTCTCGATCATGTACAGTACATGATCGGTGACAGAAGTCCCATCACGCATACGCGCGTTGAAGATGGCACTAGACATTCTGTACCTTTCAACATCGTTTGGCGTCCCAAAAGATTCATTCAACATTTGGAGTATTTGTTCCGGTTGGGCCTCCTCAAATTTCCTACTGAACTCATCATTCATAGAAGCCAACATTATGCAGTGCACTGGTGCGGTCATTGGTCCACTTCAGATAAGTGTCCCTGACCACACCCCGCACATTTGGGGCTGGCTGCCCAGGTGCAGGATCCATTAACACATAAAGGATCCTTCATGCTCTAGGACTATCCTAAGCCTTCGATACCAGCTATCGAAGTTTGGACCGTCAGTTTATCACTGTCCAACAGTGACCGGAGCGACAAATTTGTAGACATTTCTGAAAGGAAAACCAAAAACTTATTAGTGTACATGATTTATTTAAACCTATAGACTTGGACTTATAGTCTAAGGCCCTCCCATTATTTTATTCAGGTTGGTAGCCCCTACCTCCAACCCAAAAAATTACTCCTAATTTCTTAGTGGGTACTAGAACCCAGTAGACTACATATGAGCCCGACTTTGGCCGGCCCACCCACATGTATCTAAAGGTAGGTTCATAACCAATTGTTTCCCCAAACAATTTCTAGTAATTTATTTTGCCCCAGGTTGCACGCCAATCGGCCTTTAGGCCTCCTATTGGGTGTCCTGGTTAGGTCCAACCATTAACACGACATGTTCAAGCTTCTAACCAAGGAATTGGTCAAGCCCGACTTTGGCCGGCCCACCTGACCATCGTTGAGAGAGTTGCATTGAACCAGATGAGTACCAGGCCTTTGGGCCTCCAATAATCATCTTAGCCATTGGACTCATTATCACTCTCTTAATGGGAGGCTATGACCTAATTATCCCCATAATTTAGTCACTTTAGGGACCTAATAATTTTAGAGGGTTTGATTAATTTGTGACACATGAATGACATGGACCAATTTAAGTATTCTCCCACTAAACCATGTAGTTGGGTTCATTAATTTGGTCCATGGGTACCTAAATCAGTCAAACTGATTTTCCTTAGGAAGCATGGGTTAGCTCAAGTCAACAGGCTAGTCTAATCAATGCTGGGCCACTTAGCCAGGCCGGCTTGATCAAAAGGCCGAGTTGCGTCATTAACCATCTTGCCTAGACACAGCTGATAATCAACTAGCCAGGTGAGAGGTAGCCGCGACCTTGATCAGAACCTTTCTAGACACTAAGTGGTTGACCAGACCCAATTAAATTTGCCTAAAGACTTGGGTGTCCACTGAGCCCCAAATCAAGTCCATTTAGATGTATGGACTGATCAATCTAATCTAATTAGATGGATCTAAAGAAAAGACCTAACTCAACATTTGATTAGATTCAATTTTCTAATTTAGTCCAATTCATCTAACCTTAGGTTTAACCCAATTAGAGAACCTGATTCATACTAACCCAATTAGCCCATGATTTATGATCATGTCTTAAGGTCTTTAATTCATAATCTAGATCTTAAGTTAACCCCTTTTCAAATTTGAACCAATTTCAATTTTAAGTTCTGATTTTGAAACATTTTCAAAATTTTTCCGTAAAACATTTTTACTTTCTTTCCTTTTTCTGTGATCTGACTTTTACGTAAAACAATTTTACTGTCATTTATAATTAAGATTTCATCAATTAAGATGTCTTAATGTTAATCTTATTAACATATCATCTTTAATTAATTTTGGATCTAATCAAAATTATCACAGAAATAAATTAATTCGATTAAAACATATTTTAATCTTTCTTTCTTCTGTTCTGTACATCCGTTCATGGGTTCTTTCACAGTGGCACCCTACACGTCATAGGAAACCTTTCTTGAATAAGAAACAGAGGCTATGAAACCTCCCTATGACCGGACGGCCTGATGAATATACCCAATCCAAGATATAATAGAACACATCATGCAAGATTTACATTAGATCTACTTCTAAAACATATATTTAATCATCATTAAATAACTTTAACATGCTCTCATCATGCAAAACTTTTAAATCTACTATAGATCTAAACTAATCATAATAAGATCTACTTTAGATCTACATTAGATTATTTATGCATAATAATATCAGATCTACTATGCTTATACATGCATTCCTAAGCCTTAACCAAGGCTCTGATACCATTTGTAGGGAAAACTTGCTTTTCCTATGCACATGATCTCAAGGTGGAAAGCATGTAATTCAATTTTAATATTCACATTGAATATAAATTAAAGCATATTAGCAAATCTAAAATTTAAGAGTATGTAAAAATAAGTTTAAAACAATACCTCTTGATGCGGAAGCTATAGATGATGAACGTAGCAGATCTGATCTGCAGGAGAAGTTCCTACTCGTGCCTTGCAAGAGCCGCACGCGTCGCTCCTCTATATCACACGTACGCTTGATGTATGTAGACAGAGGAGGAATCCTAGAACAATGGAAGGAGAACTCTTCTCCCTAAGAAGAGACAATCTCTTCTTGATTGGACTTCTTTTGACTTTCTGTGATTGCCGACGATCAGCTTTCACATAAAAATCTCTGCCAATTTTCTTCTCATCTCTGTTTCCTTTCTGCTTCATATTTTATACACACCGTAATGTTTACGATCGTATTCTCCTAAAAATCTTTTCTCACCGTAATCCTTTCGCAAAGAATCCGATAGATAAGATAGGGATCTTATCCTTTCGTAAAACTATTCTAAAACTAATTTTAGAATTTGTTTTCTACGTAGCTTGAAGAGCTCGTCGAGAGCTTTCCAACGCACCTGACCGATTCGAAATCGGAGTTCAAACAGAGAAGATATGAGTATATAAAGATCAGAAGCAAAAACTCACCATCGCACAAATCTTGACACACACGTGGCGCGCACCGCTAACATGCGCCGCAGACACTTTAATTAATTAATTTTTTTAAAAACATAGAATTGATCCAATCAATTCTGTTTGAAGTCCAAATTCAAATCCAAAAGAAGCTACTCGTAGCTCTTGAACCATACTCCGCATTGGGCCTATCCGAGCTATAATCCAAAGTGATTTATGAATTCAAAATTCATAAATAAACTTTCAGAGGCTCTATTGGAAATCAGATCAAACCACTTCGAACCTAGATCCAAACCACTCTGTTGTCAGACCAACCATTGGTCCATGGTTTAAATTAACTTCATACCAGATTCATATATGTCCCAAAATTCTATTTGAGTTACTAACTAACTCAAATCACCCTCGAAGTAGGTGCTGCCGCTAATGCCTAGTGCTAGCTAGACATAGCCAGAACAAACCCCGTATGCCCATCTGATTGAGTCCCACTCAAATCAGTGATCACGCCTGCGTACAAGTCATCCAACTACGTGCGTGACTCCATAGGTTTGAACCTAAGCCGATAGCATAGGAACGCTTCTTATACTAATCGATGTGACCATCTAGCCATGGTTCCGACATCCGGATAGATCGAATTTGCACAAGACAACATTCAGGAAGCTAGCTATTGTTGCCGCATAATTCATCCCCTTGTCCTAGTACTCAGGGCGAATACAGAGTTAATTGCCAACTCCGAGTAAATCACCCAAGTATGTTTCAATGCAATTAATCTTGTGACACCTCACAAAGATTACCTTGGCCAAGGTTTTGCTAAATTGAAACATAGTTCGAGAACTCTCTCTAACACTTAGAGTGGACAATCCCATCTTAACTCATCACTGGCCCAATAAGTACTTGACTGCACCCAGCAACCTTCCGTCACCGGATTAGAAATTCGGGTGGTCCAGTGCCTAAGTATAGTGAGTTTCTTATCAAGTCAACATGATAGTCTCATGTCAAAGGGACACTTATACCCATTGCCTTTCTATGAGTTGCTCCAGGCAGTTGAGCACTCAGCAGAGGTGAGTCACTGCTTAGTGAATGTACTCCTACACTCACCCGCATGTCATACAAGTGTTATACACTCTTTGGTTTAAGAGAACAAACCAACCCATATGGCACACAACGACCTACACTTGATTACGTCATCGTCCTAGGTAACAATGTATCATTTGGCCGTGAACAGATTTAAGAGTTACTCAACAATTCCTCCATTATCAAATACATGTAACTCTAAGGACTACAACATATTAGAATTCTACTAGAAGATGTAAACTATATGCTGTACTGCCAAAATTGACTTTTATTTATTGAATAAATCATGTATATACATCAACTCATAACTATCTACAAGCTAGACGATTGGCTGTAGGACACATTTCCTAACAGGAGGATTATGGTTCAATATCGAGTTCCTGACAGCATCTGCTTGTCTGCTCCTTGGTTTGGGGACAAAGTGACTGGCAGTCGGGGAGGGGGAGTCACCCTATATGAGGAATTCCTCAAGGGTGGACTCCGCCTTCCTCTTCATCCTTTCTTTTGAATCTTTTAGATAGATACAACTTAATTCCTGCCCAATTAACCCCAAATTCCGTTCGTATTATATACACATTCTTAGTACTTTGTCATTTTCATGGCGCCCCTGCTAGGGTTTCTTTATTTTGAGCTTTGTATAAACTTAGAAATGCTTCCGGGAGTGGCTGGTGGAGTTTCACCTCCCATCCCAAGAGGGTATTTAAATTAGACTTACCCTCAAAGATAAAAGGGTGAAAATCATGCTTCTTCTATGTCCATGGCGAGAAGATAAAGACATCTTGGAATATTCCCGACACTAACCCCAATAAAAACTCCAGTATAGAGGAAAGGGACCGAGAGCTTTTCCAGGCCCTTCTGTCCTCTGTCGTTCCTCCTTGCGCAGAGCTACTATCGAAGGGGAACCTTCATGAAGCCTTAGCAGCACCAGTGGTGCCCTCACTGAGTTCCGGTGAGTGCTACTGTTTCTAACCATCGACCAAATTTTCTTTATTTCTTTCATTCTTTATTTGTTTATTGCACGTGTGCTTGTATGTGAGCCCTTTGTTGACTTATAACCGCCTTGTCTTGTTCGTGTTTGTTTTATAGCCTCTGTTTTCCGACATTTTACTTCTTTGATGCAGAAATGAGGTTCTCTACAAAGTCTTTGTTGGAGGCCTTAAAGAAGAGAAAAGCAGCTGAGGGTCCAATAAAGACAGGGCCCAAGAAGTCTAGATGGGTAGCAGGGGATGATCCGCTACCGGGGGAAATGGCTCCGCCTTCTCCCCCTAAGGTCACATTAGCAAGGGGCCCGAGAAAAGGGGATCCCCGTATTGAAGAGCTGGTAACAGAGGTCCCTTCAACCGAGACTCGAGAGGAGCTACCCACAGGGGTCCCTTTAGCTGGGGCCCAAGAGGAGCCAATGAGGGAGAGTCCCCCACCTTCCCCCGAAGTCGAAGGCGAGGCCATGCCGGAGGAAAGGATGGCTACACCTCCGGCTCGGGAGGCCGATGACGATCGGCTTTCAGAAATTCATTCACCTCAGCAGGGGGTAGAGGTGCCTCCTAATGAGTATGCCCCCAGTAGGCCGCCTAGGATCAATGTGATGCGCCGAGGGCGTCTAGCTGAATGCCTACTCAGTCGCTCCACCTTACCCAACCTCCAGGCTGAGCTCCGATGCCAACCATTAGAGAAGTCCTTTGATACCTTCTTCACTGCCATTCTTCAGGTGATTCCATGAGATCTTTGGTTTTTCTATTTTACTTTCTCCTTGTTTTTCTCCCTTCTTTCTTATCACAATCAATTTCCTACTTTGCAGGCGTCTAACAGTGCGTTTTTCTTTCGAGATGCTTGCATTGAGGAGAAACGAAAATAGAATTTGCCCGAACTGAATGCCCTCAAGGCCCAAGTGAGCGAGCTAACCCAGGAGTTGTTCGAGGCCAAGGCTCGGGAGCTAGCAGTATCCAACACCCTAAGGACTGCTGAGGAGGAAAATCAAGCCCTGAAGGCTCGGATTGAAGAGGTGAGACCGAGTTAGCTAAAACTGTGTCAAGGTTAAGGCTTACTGAGGAGAAGTTGGGGGCTGCCTTCCTCAGAGTGACCCAAGCTGAGGAGAGGACTGCGACTGCAGAGGATAGAGATGAACTGCTTGAATTGGAGGCTCGAGCTGCAGAGGAAAGACTGGCCACCACCGAGGAGCGGCTGATTTTTGTAGAGGAGAAGCTGGCTTCTGCTGAGGATGAAATGAAAGAGACCTTAACCAAATTACTCTCCATCGAAGTTCGGGCCAATGAGAGGGTAATGGCTGCTCAGACTGAGGCTATTCTTCGAGTTAATGCTGCCGATCAGAGAGCTCAGTAGGCCGTGGAGTTCTATAAGGGCTCCACAGAATTTGCAGCAGAATGCAGCGAGGCAGCTGTGGATGCTTTTGCCAAAGGCTTCAAGAAATGTAAGAAGAAAATTTTACAAGCCTACAAGTTGGATAACCTTGACAGCATTCAGCCTGTGGATGATGACTCAGAGGACAAATCAGAGTCCTCAGGGCCTTGATTTTTGGTTTCTCTCTTTTTTTTCTTTGTTTCCGTAATGTAGCTAGGATTGGCTTTTTGTATGATGATTATATTGGCAACAGAAATCCGATTTTCGAGTGGTTTTATATGCTGCTTCTATTGTTCGAATTAATCTTATCAGTCCTTAGTTATTTCAATGCTCAGTAATCTAACCGTATCTTCTTGACCATACTCGGTAGTTGATAAATGCATAAATAATTATTACTAAACCAATTAATTAATAATTTAATGTATCTGTTATTAGTTAATATTTTAATATTTTATATAATATTTTAGATAAAATCTTATCAACTTAAAGAGCTTGATTTTAGGGATTTAATGACGTAAACGGCACTTAAATCGGATTTAAGATGAGCTCAAAATTGATTTTATAAGGATTTAGCATGAATTTCAAAGCAAAAACGACAAATACGTTGCAGACTTCATCATTATCTCAGCCCAGCTCCCTGTTTCCGCCAATTCTTCTCCATTCAAATTCTAACAGTTTCCTCCACCAATTAAGGAATAGATTAGATTGGAAGTTATCAAATTGAGAGAATTAAATTCCTTTAGAAGGAATTTGAATTTTATTGATTATTTATCTAGATTTCTTTTGTTATTTTCGTTGCTTCCGCTGCGTTGTCTCTGTTTTGAATAGATTCTTCTCCGCGTCCTCTCCGCGTCAAGGCCACATATAGAATTCTATAAATAGCAGAGGAGGGAGAGCAATCGGTAGAGAGTTTTGGGGCGGTGTTCATCCGTGGATTGGAGAGTTATCTGCTCGTGCCGTGGTTTGGAGTCCTAGGTGCTCTGTTCTAGCCGTTTGAAGCTCTGTTCCAGCCGTTTGAAGAGCTGTTCCAGCCGTTTGAAGACCCCTATTCCAGGAGTTCCGTGGGAGGTCCCGTTCATATGTTCATCCGTAGGTGTGGAGTTCTTGGATGCTCTGCTTCGAGGCGTATGCAGAAGAGGGAGTTTGGTTTAGGAATTTATTATAATCTGTTGCTTTCTTAATGTCATAACTCTTTACTTTATATGAAATAAAATTTTTATTCATGATTAATTATTATTAAATTATATTTAAGTGAAATAATTTTAGACTGATCTATTCTTTAAAGGGACGGGCCGTGATCTACGGGTACGGACCGTGCTCTTATAAGATAGACCATATCTTGATTATTTTGCACTACTAATTATTTAATTAATTAAATTTATAAGTTTATTTCAAGATAATCGCAAAGTCCCTGTGGAATCGATCCCTTACTCTCGCTATCCTAATAGTGAAATTAAGGTGTTTAAATCGTTGCGCTACGACACGCATCAGATTTTTGGCGCCGTTGCCGGGGGACTTAAGTGTGTTATTTAAAAAAAAAATTTAAAAAATAAAAAATAAAAAAAAAATATAAAAAAATTTAGATTAATTTTCTTAATTTTTGAATAGTTATTGCTGCTTTATTTTATTTCCTTAATTGTTAGAATTGCATATTTTCTTTTTAACATAAAAAATAAAAATTATTACTTTCCTTTTTGCCACAAATCCAATTTTAACCTAATCAAATTTTCCTTTTAATTAACTTACCTAAAAAAAAAACCCTAAAAGAGAACCCTAAGACATCTTCCATAAAATATAATTAATTTAAGGAAACAAAAAAATAAAAATAAAATATATAAACAAAATAATTATTTATAGATTGACTTAGGTGAATTTATTTTCTGCAAAACTTAAAATTTTTCATTGACATCTCATAATTTATTAGAAAATTAGAAACTTAATTATAAAATAATAAATAAATAATAAAAAAACTGTTTGCTTTAGAGTCATTGGTAGGGTGTATGCTTGGTCGTCGGTCGTTGCAACCCAACCTTATACCCTTAGATCCCGAGATAGAAAGAACTATTAGAGCAAACAGACTTAGAATTATGGATCCTAATAACGAAAATAATCAACCAAGACAGTTGAAAGAGTATTTCACTCCTTCAAGGTATACCTACTCTCCCTGCATTCAAGTGCCTCCAGTAGAGGCTGCCCAATATGAAATTAAGTCAAGTGTAATCCAAATGTTACCATCTTTCTATGGACTTACAAATGAGGATCCCTACAAACACTTAGATGAATTCTTAGAAATTTGCTCAACTGTCAAAATTCAAAATTTCTCTGATGATGCACTTAGGCTTAAGTTATTCCCTTTTTCCCTAAAAGATAAAGCCAAGTATTGGTTAAATTCATTAGACACTGTTATAATTTCAACTTGGGATCATCTTCAGAGAGAATTTCTTAAGAAATATTTTCCTATAGGAAAAACGAATCAAATTAGAAAAGCCATAACAAGTTTTTCCCAGACAGATGGAGAAATGTTCCATGAGACATGGGAGAGATTCAAAGAACTAATTAGAAAATGTCCACATCATGCTATACCCAAATGGCAACTGGTTCAGTGCTTTTATGATGGTTTATCAGAAAAGCATAGGCAAATGGTTGATGCTTCATGTGGTGGGACATTTATGTTAAAAAATGAACATGAGGCTTGGCAACTCTTTGAGACATTGAGTGAGAATTCATTACATCATATGTCAGTTGCTCGTCGAGACCCTCCCGTAGAACCTAAAAGAGGTGGAATATATGAAATAGGTCATTCTACAGATATCTATACTAAGGTAGATGAATTATCCCATAAACTTGATCGGATTCTACAAGTTGGAAATCTCTTCCCCATCTACTCAATTACATGAGGTCTGCATAATTTGTTCGAGTCCAACCCATTCTGTAGGTGAATGTCCAGCTGCATACCAATTTCCTGAACTTGTTCAAGAGCAAGCCCACCAAGCCCAAACCCGATTAGCTCCTAGAACAGGAAATGATCCATTTTCAAATACTTACAATCCTGGTGGCGAAATCACCAAATTTTTCTTGGAAACCTCAACCTATAGTCAATTCATCGATCAGACCTAATTACCAAGAAACCAATTTTAGAAACATGCCATATTCACAATATCCAAACATCCCACAACCTCCACCGAATAATCAGCCTACTTTTGAAGACAAAGTGTTACAAGCATTGAAAGGGCTAGAAATGAATACTCAAATCCTTCACTCCACACACAATCTATTGCAAAACTAGAAACTCAGATAGGTCAATTAGCCACAGCATTCAGTAGAAGGGAGGAGGGTAAGTTACCTAGTCAGCCTATCGATAACCCAAAGGACAATTCATGGCTGAAGGTTCCAATAGTCCTGACAAATTCCCAGAACATGCTAAATCAGTCATGACTCTCAGAAGTGGAAAAACATTGAACCCACCTGAACCAACCCAGAAATTAGAAGTGGCTAAACCAGAAGAGAGAAGAAATGAAAAAGAAAAGGAATTCAATGATCAAGCAATCATACCTAAAGCCCCATTCCCTAGTGCTTTAGAATCTCCTTTGCCTTCAGATAAGAAGAATATAAAAATGAATGAGATGCTTGAGTTATTTAAGCAAGTCCAAATAAACTTACCTCTTCTCGATGCTATCAAGCAAGTTCCAGCTTATGCCAAATTTTTGAAGGATTTATGCACACAAAAACGGAAAGCCAAGATACAAATACCAAAAAAGATACATTTGACTGAGCAAGTCAGCTCAGTTGTTCAGCAAATAACCCCACCCAAACTAAAAGATCCTGGTACCCCGATTATATCATGTGTCATAGGAAACTTCACAATCAAGAAAGCATTATTAGATTTGGGTGCGAGTGTAAACCTTCTCCCAAGTTCAGTATATGAATTATTCGGATTTGGAGAGTTGAAACCCACGACAGTAACACTACAATTGGCAGATAGATCAGTCAAAGAACCTCGTGGAATATTGGAAGATGTATTAGTAAAGGTGGATGAATTCTATTTTCCTGTCGACTTCCTTGTGTTGGATATGGAATCTAGTGGTAATCCTAACCAAATTCCCATCATCCTTGGAAGACCTTTTCTAGCTACTGCTAATGCATGCATAAATTGTAGAACAGGTGTGATGGATGTATCTTTTGGAAACAAGAAGATGAGATTAAATATTTTTAATGCTTCCCAAGGACCACCTGTGTATGATTTAAATGAAGTAAACATGATAGAGGAAGTAGTAGATAAGAAATTCCAAAGTTTGATTGATTCGGATCCTTTACAAACATGTCTTACACATTTTGGAATAGATGACTTTGATATTGATGAGTATACCAAAGAGATAAACATGTTATTAGAACCACCTAAGTTTGACACCATCCCGCCATGGACTATAAAATATGAACCACTTCCAACTAAACCAAGTCCTTTAATACCATCCTTGGAAGAACCACCCCAACTAGAATTGAAACCTCTTCCAGATACTTAAAATATTCATTCCTTGGACCCAATGATACCCTTCCAGTAATCATTGCATCTACCCTAACCTCTGAGCAAGAAGATAAATTGGTAGATGTACTTAAAGAATATAAGAGGCGATTGGATGGACAATAGCTGATATTAAGGGAATTGACCCTTCCGTTTGCATGCACCACATTCATAGTGAAATTGAAGCCAAACCACATAGAGACATGCAACGAAGGCTAAATCCAAACATGAGGGATGTTGTTAAGAAGAAGTAGTAAAATGGCTTGATGCTGGTATTATTTATCCAATTTCAGATAGCCAATGGGTCAGTCCAATCCAAGTAGTACCTAAAAAATCGGGTATTACTGTGATTAAAAATGAAAAGGGCGAATCAATTCCTACTCGCACATCAACTAGTTGGAGAGTGTGTATAGATTATCGAAAGTTGAATGCCGTGACTAGGAAAGACCACTTTCCTTTGCCTTTTATCGATCAAATTCTAGAACGGCTAGCGGGACAAAGTTTCTTTTGTTTCTTAGATGGATATTCAGGATACAATCAAGTCCCAGTATTTCCTGCAGATCAAGAAAAGACCACCTTCACTTGTCCCTTTGGAACATTTGCCTTTAGACGTATGCCGTTTGGTCTTTGTAATGCACCAGCCACGTTTCAACGATGTATGATGGCCATATTTTCTGATATGATTGGTCAATTTTTGGAAGTATTTATGGATGATTTTTCAGTCTTTGGTGCATCATTTGATAGCTGCCTCGAGAACTTGACTAAGGTACTGAAACGATGTATGGAAATGAATTTAGTCCTAAGTTGGGAGAAGAGCCATTTTATGGTTCGTGAGGGAATTGTGCTTGGACACATTGTTTCAGAGAGAGGTATTGAGGTTGATAAAGCCAAGGTTGAATTGATCTCAAATCTATCACCCCCAACCTCAGTTAAACAAGTACGATCTTTCCTTGGTCATGCTGGTTTTTATAGACGTTTCATCAAAGATTTCAGTAAAATTTCTCGACCATTGTGTAATTTATTGACCAAGGATAGTTCTTTTAATTTTGATAAAGATTGTCTAACAGCCTATAACATCCTTCGAACTGCTTTGACCACTGCACCCATTATCAAGCCCCCAGATTGGACCATACCTTTTGAAATCATGTGTGATGCTTCTGATTATGCTGTAGGGCAGTTCTAGGACAGAAACTCAATCGAGAACCCCATGTAATTTATTATGCTAGCAAAACTCTTTCAGATGCACAAATGAACTATACTACCACTGAAAAAGAATTACTAGCAGTTGTGTTTGCCCTAGAAAAGTTTAGATCATATCTGTTAGGGTCTAAAGTTTTAGTTTATTCAGATCATGCAGCGTTGAGGCATCTTATATCAAAAAAGGATACAAAACCCAGACTATTAGATGGATCCTACTACTACAAGAATTTGATCTAGAAATCTTAGATAAGAAGGGTTCTGAAAATATGGTAGCAGATCATATCTCTAGGATCTCAGTGGAATACAATAAAGAAATAATCAGAGATAAATTCCCTGATGAGCAATATTCTCAATTTCCCATAGCAGTCTTCCCTGGTTTGCCCACATTGTGAATTATTTGGCAACAGGAAAAGTACCTTCCCACTGGACAAAACAAGAAAAAGATAGATTTTTCTCACAAATCAAATATTACTTTTGGGAAGACCCTGAATTATTTAAGTACTGTTCAGATCAGGTGATTAGGCGATGTGTTCCCGAAAGTGAATTCAAAAGTATACTTAACTTTGTCATTCTCTTGCCTGTGGAGGACATTTTAGTGGAAAGAAAACTGCAGCAAAGGTACTGCAAAAGTGGGTTTTATTGGCCAACTCTTTTTAAAGATGCACATGAATTTAGCCGTAATTGTCTCCAATGTCAACAAACAGGAAATATATCTCGAAAAGACATGATGCCCCTAAACCCTATCTTGGTTGTAGAAATTTTTGATGTATGGGGTATTGATTTTATGGGCCCATTTCCTTCCTCTTTTGGATTTGAATACATTCTAGTGGCAGTTGATTATGTGTCAAAATGGATTGAAGCCATGGCAACTCGAACCAATGATCATAAAGTTGTAATCAAGTTTATTCAGCATAATATCCTTAGTCGTTTTGGATGCCCAAGGGCTATAATTAGTGATGGGGGTACACATTTCACGAATAGACACTTTGAAGCATTAATGAATAAATATGGAATTACTCATAAGGTAGCTACACCTTATCATCCCCAAACTAGTGGCCAAGTTGAAATATCAAATAGAGAAATTAAAATATCCTTGAGAAAACGGTGAGACCTGATAGGAAAGATTGGTCAGAACGTTTGGATGATGCATTATGGGCTTATCGTACTGCATTTAAAACTCCCATAGGAATGTCTCCTTATAGGCTCGTATTTGGAAAAGCCTGTCATTTACCTGTAGAATTAGAACACCGTGCATTTTGGGCTATCAAGCAATTTAATTATGATATGAAAAATGCAGGTGTCAATAGAAAACTCCAATTGAATGAGTTAGAAGAGCTACGAAATGAGGCATATGAGAGCTCAAAAATTTATAAAGAACGAACCAAGGCATATCATGACAAATTTATTAGTAGAAAATTTTTGAACCAAATCAAAAAGTATGGCTTTACAATTCAAGATTACACCTTTTCCCTGGAAAACTTCGTTCACGATGGAATGGACCTTTTATAGTAACTCAAGTATTTCCCCATGGAGCTGTAGAGCTTAAAGACCCCAAGCAAGGAAATACATTCAAAGTAAATGGCCAACGTTTGAAACCATATATAGAAGAAATTAATGATGGAGAAGTTGTTGAATCAATTGATCTTGTGAACCCAACACTATCATAATAAGTAGCACAGTCTGGCTGAAGACTTTAAACTTAGCGCTCTTGGGAGGCAACCCAGTTTATTAGTTATTTTTAACTTTCTGTTCTTTTAGTGTGTTCTTTTAGTATGACCAGAGAAAAGCAACAGAAGCAGATTGAAAGAAGATGGCAACAATGAAACTTCCAACCTTCAAATACTCTACCAGGTAGTATCTTTCCTTGAAATTAATTAATTTTTCTTCCATTAGGGACAATGGAAATTAAGTTGGGGGGGAGGAAAAAGAAAATAAATAAATCTTCGAGTAAAACTATAATCAGATGTGTTTCTGATTTGAAGTTAATCAAGCAGTCTATTAATGAATTAATGGTTAGATTATTTTATTATTATTATTATAAAATACTGAGGAATAAATTATTAAGAAACCTAATAAAAGGTAGGGTTTAGCCCAGAATAATTTTTAGAATAATTTCAGACCCTCCTGACCACTGATCTTAATAGTACAATCTACTTAATAAGGGTATGGGTGAAAATGTTATTCAAAAAAAAAAAAAAAAAAAAAAAGAAAAAAAATCTCTCTTAAAGTTAATAGATTAGGTTCTTAGCATTTTTCACTGAGTAACCGGGCCCCGTCACCTAAGAAAGTGATGTTGTTCGCGTAAAAAGGTGGGAATGTAAAAGAACCTAAATAGAGTCAGTCCTACCTAAAGCCTTTTTAACTCGAGTAAGTAAGTCCGAGGGGTATTTTATACCTAATGCCCTAAAACCAATTGGTTTGGGAGCCATTGGCCTAAAGCTCGCTACAAGGGTTAATTAGAAAGCAAGGGGTTAGGACATTGCACTGACTTTACATATAAATAAATAAATAAAGAACCAAAGTACAAAAGACATTACACCCAACCCAAATTAAGTTAGAAGACTTAATTAGAGAAGTGGAAAGTTGGTGAAGAAAGACTTCTATAAATTCTTATGGACTACACTTTATCACTAAAAAAAAAAACTTAATAATCCAATGAAGTACCTCCTTATGATTTAAAAAAAAAAAAAAAAACTATAAGATAACTATCAATTCTTGGACTAGCTTGGTACATATTTCTAAATTTCTTATTTGCTCGAGGACGAGTAAGATTCAAGTTGGGGGGAGTGATAAACGCATAAATAATTATCATTAAACCTATTAATTAATAATTTAACGTACCTATTATTATTTAATATTTTAATATTTTATATAATATTTTAGATAAAACTTATCAACTTAAAGAGCTCGATTTTAGGGATTTAATGACGCAAACGGCACTCAAATCGGATTTAAGATGAGCTCGAAATTGATTTTATAAGGATTTAGCACGGATTTTAAAGCAAAACGGCAAATACGTGCCGACTTCATCGTTATCTCAGTCCAGCTCCCTGTTTCCGCCGATTCTTCTCCATTCAAATTCTAACAGTTTCCTCCACCAATTAAGGAATAGATTAGATTGGAAGTTATCAAATTGAGAGAATTAAATTCCTTTAGAAGGAATTTGAATTTTATTGATTATTTATCTAGATTTTTTTGTTATTTTCGTTGCTTCCGCTGCGTTGTCTCTATTTTGAAACAGATTCTTCTCCGCGTCCTCTCCGCGTCAAGGCCGCATATGGAATTCTATAAATAGCAGAGGAGGGAGAGCAATCGGTGGAGAGTTTTGGGGCGGTGTTCATCCGTGGATTGGAGTTATCTGCTCGTGCCATGGTTTGGAGTCCTAGGTGCTGTTCTAGCCGTTTGAAGCTCTGTTCCAGCCGTTGAAGAGCTGTTCCAGCCATTTGAAGACCCCTGTTCCAGGAGTTCTGTGGGAGGCCCCGTTCATCTGTTCATCTGTACGTGTGGAGTTCTTGGATGTTCTGCTTCGAGGCGTATGCAGAAGAGGGCCCGGTTGGTTTAGGAATTTATTATAATCTGTTGCTTTCTTAATGTCATAACTCTTTACTTTATATGAAATAAAATTTTTATTCATGATTAATTGTTATTAAATTATATTTAAGTGGAAATAATTTTAGACTGATCTATTCTTTAAAGGGATGGGCCGTGATCTACGGGTACGGACCGTGCTCTTATAAGATAGACCATATCTTGATTATTTTGCACTACTAATTATTTAATTAATTAAATTTATAAGTTTATTTCAAGATAATCGCTAAAGTCCCTGTGGAATCGATCCCTTACTCTTGCTATCCTAATAGTGAAATTAAGGTGTTTAAATCGTTGCGCTACGACACGCATCAGTAGTTTACTAGCACAATTCATTCGAGAATTATGCAAGAGACCTTTCATATAGTCTTGAAAAGCTCTTTTTGGGACCACTGATGACTAGCCTGGGACTGACTGGGGGTTATGTATGATCATGGCCTCCTAGGACCAGCCCAAGGCCCGGCCAGGGCCATGTGCAATAATGGCCGCCTAGGACCAACCCGAGGGCTGGCTAGGGGCCATTCACCATCATGGCCGCCTAGGACCAACCCGAGGGCCAGCTAGGGACCATGCGCAATCGTGGCCGCCTAGAACCAACCGAGGGCCGGCTAGGGGCCGTGCGTAATTGTGGCTGCCTAGAACCAACCCGAGGGCCGGCTAGGGGCCATGTATAGTTGTGGCCGCCTAGGACCGACCCAAGGGCCAGCTTGGGACCGTGTATAGTTGTGGCCGCCTAGGACCGACCCAAGGGCCGGCTAGGGGCCGTGCTCGGGAGCCTTTAATCATGGAGGGTGACCTGAGGGCACTTTGACCTGGCTCAGGGTCCTTTTTGAAAACTGCCATGGGGTTTCTCGCACCGGCTCGGGAGTTTGACTCAGGGCCGCCTAGGACACAGGACTTAAACCTCCGGAGGTTTCTCGCGCCGGTCCGGGATGTCTGCATCCTAGGGACTACCGAGGTCCTTTTTGAAATCCCGAAGGATGACCCGAGAGTCGCTGTGCTAGGACTATGATCGGGAGCCTTTAACCCCGGAGGGTGACCTGAGGGCACTTTGACCTGGCTCAGGGTCCTTTTTGAAAACTGCCATGGGGTTTTTTGCGCTGGTCCGGGAGTTTGACTTAGGGCCGCCTAGGATACAGGACTTAAACCTCCGGAGGTTTTCTTGCGCCGGTCTGGGGTGTCTACATCCTAGGGACCGCCGAGGTCCTTTTTGAAATCCCAAAGGATGACCCGAGAGTCGCTGTGCTGGGACCATGCTCGGGAGCCTTTAACCCCGGAGGGTGACCTGAGGGCACTTTGATCTGGCTCATGGTCCTTTTTGAAAACTACCACGGGGGTTTCTCGTGCCGGCCCAGGAGTTTGACTCAGGGCCGCCTAGGACACAGGACTTAAACCTTCGAAGATTTCTCGCATCCGTCCGGGTGTCTGCATCCTAGGGACCACCGAGGTCCCTTTTGAAATCCTGAAGGATGACCCGAGAGTCGCTGTGCTGGAACCATGCTCGGGAGCCTTTAACCCTGAAGGATAACCTGAGGGCACTTTGACCTAGCTCAGGGTCCTTTTTGAAATCCCGAAGGATGACCCAAGAGTCGCTGTGCTGGGACCATGCTCGGAAGCCTTTAACCCCGGAAGGTGACCTGAGGGCACTTTGACCTGGCTCAGGGTCCTTTTTGAAAACTGCCATGGGGGTTTCTTGCACCGGCCCGAGAGTTTGACTCAGGGCCGCCTAGGACATAGGACTTAAACCTCCAGAGGTTTCTCGCGCCGGTCCAGGATGTCTGCATCCTAGGGACTGCCGAGGTCCTTTTGAAATTCCGAAGGATGACCCGAGAGTCGCTGTGCTGGGACCATGCTCGAGAGCCTTTAACCCCAGAGGGTGACCTGAGGGCACTTTGACCTGGGGCTCAGGATCCTTTTTGAAAACTGCCATTGGGGTTTCTCGCGCCGGTTCGGGATGTCTGCATCCTAGGGACCGCCGAGGTCACAATATTGAATTAAACAATAGAGTTTAAAAACTACTTTTATAATTATTTATCTAATACATTTATCATTGATAATATTGACGGAGGTTACCGGCGTTCCAAGTATGTGGAATCGGTCACCGTCCATCCCCTTCAGTTTTTTAAGCTCCTTGTGAAAATGCTTTTATGACTCGATATGGCCCTTTCCAATTCGGTGATAGCTTGCCTCCTTCAGTTGGCTTGGACACCTCAGCCTTTCTAAGGACTAGGTCTCCAGAGCGAAACATCTTGGGACAGACCCGAGCATTGTAATACTTCTCTACTCGCTGGCGGAAAGTGGCCATTCTAAACCGTGCCAGATCTCGGGTCTCGTCGATGAAGTCTAGGTAAGCCCTCATCTGATCGGGGTTTTCACCCTCTTTATATGCTTCTACTTGGGAGCTTGAGAGGCCGATTTCTACCGGAATGACCGCTTCAGATCCAAAGACGAGGCTGGAGGGAGTCTCTCCTGTAGGGGCCCTGGGAATGTGTGGTATGCCCATAATACGCTCGAAAATTCTTCCACCCATTTGCCCTTGGATTCGTCCAACCGGATGCGGAGTCCTCAAAGGATAGTACGGTTCATGACTTTCGCCTCTCCATTAGATTGGGGATGCCCGACAGAAGTGAACCGGTGGCAGATGCCGAGCTCAGCGCAGAAGGCCTTGAATGTTGAGTTGTCAAACTGACGGCCGTTATCAGTAATTAGAGTATAAGGTAGGCCGAATCGGCAAATGATAGACTTCCAAAAGAATGCCCTTGTCTTAGCTTTAGTAATATTAGCTAGCGCCTCGACCTTGACCCATTTAGTAAAATAGTCAATGGCCACCAATAAGAATCTTCTCTATCTTGCGGATGGGGGGAAAGGCCCAAGTATGTCCACTTAGCGAAAGGCCAGAGAGCAGATAGTGGACTTAAAAGTGAAGCCGACTGTCTTTGGATACTTGAATGTTGTTGGTAACTATTGCACTTTCGAACCAACTCAACAGCATCCTGGCGCATTGTAAGCCAATAATATCCTTGATGGAGAGCCTTATACGCCAGAGACCTGCCCCCCACATGAATCCCACATATGCCTTCATGGATTTCTCTGAGAACATAATCAGCGTCCACCGGGCCTATACACTTAAGAAGAGGATGAGAGAAAGATTTCCTGTATAAGTGGCCTTCCACCAATACAAACTTGGTTGACCTCCTCTCTTTAACAATTTGGCTTCCGCTGGGTCGGTGGGGAGAGAACCACTAGTGAGATAACGGACGTAAGCGTCCATCCAAGTCGGCTCCTGCATAATTGATATAACTTCCTCCGCAGAATCGATACTCGGACTCTCCAAATGCTCGACATACTCTCTTTCTAGGGAGTCATCTGCCGAAGTGGCCAACTTTGATAGTACATTGGCTCTAGCGTTCTCTCCACTGGGAATGTAGCTGATGGTGAAGTAAGCCAATGAAGAGATCAATGTCCTGACTTTGTCCAGATATCGCGACATAGTAGGGTTGCGAGCTTCGAAATCTCCGGTAATGTGCTCGGAGATGAGCTGGAGTCAGTGAAGGCTCGAAGGTGCTTTACTCCCAACTAACGGGCAAGCTTGATCCAAGCCAATAGGGCTTCGTACTCGGCTTGATTGTTGGTGGCCTTGAAAAGAAAGCGAAGGGCGTACCCAAAGGTCATTCCCTCTAGACTTGCTAAGATAAGTGTCAGCTCCCCTCCTCTCTGGGGCCACCGACAGCACACCTGCACACTTGTGGTAATCGGATAGAGTTTTACTAGTCTTTATGTAGCGCTCCATAAAGAGCTAGAGAACCCCAACTAATTATCATAAGTGGCAGACACACGAAAACACATCCTGTTAAAAACTTTTCATTTTCATCTCAATTATATACACAAATCACCCAATCAACATTAAGCATCAACCTGCTCAGATAATATTTTTCATGACATTCCTCAGGCAGTTTACAAGATCACATTCACATTCGACATTAAAATCCTAAATGCACACATCATGCTCATAATTTTCTCCAAAACATAAGTCTCGTATTCATATCCAAAAAGGTCTAAAACATCATTACATCCACTGTACACATACACATATACAAAATACAATTATCTAACCACACTCTCTCAATATACAAGGTTAGCATTTATACACTTTTGCATCCAAGCAAGCTTCACCAGCTAAGGGTCCTGTCCTGTTTATCTTGTGATCCTGGCAGAAATACTCACTGATCTGAAAGAACATTTAAATCATAGAGGGATGAGACCTAAGTCCCAGTGACTGGATAACCATCTAACTATGGAGAAATAGAGAACCATAACCTCTTAATTTCAATCGTATGCTGAAACTATTTAACTTGTACAACTCAAAGTACATTTTTAACATGATATCAGATAAAATAAAATGTAGCTTATTCTTCAAATAACATATCAGTACTGAATACTCTATAATAACTCTCACTGAAAGATAACTCATTAAAATAAAACTTCATGCATTGCAATATGAAGATATGCATTCTTTATATACAACCCAGACTCCCATCAGGATCTGCTTGCCCACTGGCATCTCAAGTAAGCTCTCCCTCTCGGGATAACTATTTGGCCCATTGGCCCTTTTTATATCACAACATATGCTTTTAGATCTCATGATGCTGGGCTGTGTGTGTAATGCCTCTGAGGTACCACCCTACAGTCGCCCTTCTGTAGGTGTACTCTCATCGGGTGCGTGACTAGCAACAGGATCCCCGCACAAATAGCACCCCTTACCCGTGCGGTTCACCTGGCAAAGTGCTTTGTTCCTTAACCCTGGAACCTCGGGTTTTCTCTCTGCCCCCACGGGCTATATATAGTAATCAGCTCCACTGAGCTATGATTCATGCCCCCACGGGCTGCTCACAACCAGCCCCACTGGCCTGGTTAGGCATGCACTCACCCCTGATTCTGGGGTTCATCGTACGATCTGTTCGCAAGGAGGTGCCGGCTCGAATAGTAGTGTGCAATGCTCATGCTATAGTACAGTCTAAAGGGTGATCAGCCCCCTAGCTGCCTGATGCTCAGTATGACTCATACATCATTTGTAAAGCTTTATCATGCAAATATGCCATGTATACATTAAAATTCCTCATCGAAACTCATGCTTATGTGTTTATGCTCAAAACTCATTATACTAGCTCAAATTAACCTCTCATTGCTAGATGAGAAATCCACTCACCTTAGTAGGTTACTCCTCGACTGGTACAACTGGTACTCAACTCTGGTATTCCGGCTCCCTGGAATAACCCTCTTGACCTACGTCAACATACAGATACAATAGCTATTAGGATTACCTCCACACGAGGTTTTCCCATGAACCATGCATGCATACATGATCTATCCTCTAATATCTCATTATTTTCTTCACCCTATCTCTACTCAAGATTACTTCTACTATTACCTCAAAATACACTAAATCTAGAAAATCTAAAGTCATACAAGATCTAGGGAAGCTATAGCTTACCTGGAGTCGAGCACAAACCCCAAGCTTCCCTTTCCCTTTCTCTTTCTTCCTCCTTTTTCTTCTTCTTCTTCTTCCTTTTCCTCTCTTTTCTCCTTCTTTCTTTCTTTCTTTTCTCTGGCTGAACCCACGTTCCCCTTTTTCTCTAATGACTTGGGGACCAAGTCATTGGAAACTTAAGGGTTAAGGCATGCCAAATCTCCCTTTTACCCTCACACACTCTTAACACACGCTTTTTGGAAAACACGTGGCTCACTTATAACCATGCTATTTTGCCCTTATATTTTCTTTCCTAAGTTGCCCTTAACACAATTTGCAATTGACATCGGAGCCTTTTCCCATTTTGCCCCTGATATAGCATTTTTTAATAGATTTATAGCCCAGATCATCCTTTTTCACTTAAATCTATACTTTTATGTAACATTTCTAAGAAAAGACTTTACCATCTTGAAGAACTCGATTTTAGAAATCCAACGGTTCAAACGGCATCCAAATCGGACTTGAAATGGATTAAATATGAATTTCTCAAGATTTAACTCAGAAAAACCTGCCGTCGCGGAGTCGGCTCGAACAGATTGGGAGTCGGCTCGAGCAGAAGTAGGGGTCGACTCCAGAAAAGTAGGGGTCGACTCCTGAAAAGTAGGGGTCGACTCCAGCTCTAGGGGTCGACTCCTAAGCGTGCCGAAAGTTTAAAACCGTGCCGGAGTCGACTCCACTCTGATTAGAGTCGACTCCAACCACTAAAAACGTCATTTTAGGATAAAACTCAAACTAAACTTGATTTTTCTTGTGATTTAAACCCATTAAACTTAAGTCTCTCAATTTCTCAAATCAGACTCATTAACATTTAGAAATATACTTATTTACTCCAAAATTTCTTCTCTTTACATTTATCAAAAGGCCAACACACCCATATTTCAAGAAAACTTTCTGACTTTCATTTTAACTGAAAATGCCATAGATTACAAGGTTTTCAGGATGTTACAATTCTCCCCCTCTTAAGAAATTTCGTCCTCGAAATTTAGCTAGATATATTTTCAAATAGATGGGGGTACTTAAATCTCATCTCATCCTCTCGCTCCCATGTAGCCTCCTCTTTTTGATGATTTAACCATTGCACCTTAACTAACGGAATTCTTTTACTGCGGAGCTGCTTAATCTCCCTACTCAAGATCTTCACTGGTTCTGTTGCAAATGATAAATCCCCCTGTAACTCTATAGTCTCAGACTGAATCACATGAGAGGAATCTGGCACATACCTCCTAAGCATTGATACATGAAATACATTATGAATCTGAGATAACTCTGGAGGTAAAGCCAATCTATAAGCTAGTGTCCCAACTCTTTCCAGAATTTCATAGGGTCCAATATACCTGGGACTCAACTTGCCTTTCTTTCCAAATCTCATAATACCTCGCCAAGGAGATACCTTCAGAAAGACTCTATCTCCAACCTCAAACTTTACCTCTCTATGCTTTTTATCTGCATAGCTCTTCTGTCTATCCTGGGCTGCCTTTAATTTAGCTCTTATAATTTTAACTTGATCTGCTGTAAGCTGCACTAACTCAGGGCCTAACAGCCTTTCTCTCCTCCTCATCCCAACACACTGGAGTTCTACATTTTCTCCCATACAAGGCCTCATATGGTGCCATATCAATGCTAGAATGGTAGCTGTTATTGTAAGCAAACTCTATCAAAGGTAGATGATCATCCCAGCTACCAGAAAATTCCATGACACAAGCTCTCAGCATATCCTCCAGTGTCTGGATGGTTCTTTCTGACTGACCATCGGTTTGGGGATGAAATGCTGTACTGAACCTCAATTTAGTCCCCAAAGCTTTCTGTAATTCTGCCCAAAATTGAGATGTGAACCTTGGATCCCTATCTGATACTATTGATACTGGCACACCATGCCTACTCACAATTTCATGCACATATAATTCTGCTAATCTATCCAAGGTAAAGACAATCTTAATAGGCAGAAAATGAGCAGACTTAGTCAATCTATCAACTATCACCCATATAGCATCATTGCCCCTTCTGGTCTTTGGGAGTCCTACAACGAAATCCATAGTTATATGCTCCCACTTCCACTCTGGCACAAACAGAGGCTGAAGCTTTCCAGCTGGACACTGATGTTCAGCCTTAATCTGCTGACACACCAAACACTTAGATACATACTCAGCTATCTCCTTTTTCATACCATTCCACCAGTAATTCTGTTTGATAGTTCTATACATCTTAGTACTACCTGGATGCATTGAATAAGCTGAGCTATGTGCTTCCCTTAAAATCTGATCTTTCACTGATTCCACAGCTGGCACACAAACTCTGCCCTTGAATAATAACACTCCATCACCTCTAACAGAAAACTCTGACTGAGACCCACTCTGAATTAAATCTCTAGCTTTAAGCAAATGTAGATCTAGCAACTGAGCTTCTCTTATTTCTTCTAGCATTTGGGGTCTCACTCTGAAAGTAGCCAACAAGGCTCCTGACTCTTCTACAACTAGCTCTGCATCTAACCTCCTTAACTCAATCATCAAGGGTAGCTGTACGGTTCTGATAGAAGCCAATGTGGCCATAGACTTTCGACTCAAGGCATCAGCCACAACATTAGCTTTCCCTGGGTGATACTCAATAGTGCAATCATAGTCTTTAATCAATTCAATCCATCTTCTCTGCCTTAAATTCAATTCCTTCTGGGTCAGAATATATTTCAAGCTCTTATGATCAGTAAATATCTGGCATCTTCTTCCATACAAGTAGTGCCTCCAAACCTTCAATGCAAATATAACAGCAGCTAACTCCAAATCATGGGTGGGGTAATTCTTTTCATGGGATCTCAACTGTCTAGATATATAAGCCACTACTTTCCCATTCTGCATTAAAACACACCCCAAACCCTTCAATGAGGCATCACTATAGATCACATAATCACTGGCACTATCAGGTAGTATTAGGATTGGGGCTGAGGTTAATCTCCTTTTCAATTCATCCATACTCATCTGGCATTCATTTGACCAATCAAACTTGATATTCTTTCTAAGCAGCTTAGTCATAGGAGAAGCCAAAATCGAGAAATTTTCTATAAATCTTCTATAATATCCTGCTAACCCCAAGAAACTCCTCACCTCAGTCTGATTGGTAGGTGATACCCAATTTACTATAGCTTCAATCTTTTGAGGATCTACCATAATACCTTCAGCTGAAACTACATGTCCCAAGAACTTTACCTCATCCAGCCAAAATTCACTTTTACTAAACTTTGCATATAATTGCTTTTCTCTTAATATCTGCAAAACTATCCTCAGATGCTGTTCATGCTCTTCACTACTTCTAGAATAAATCAAGATGTCATCAATGAATACTATCACAAATTTATCTAGATACTCTTGAAATACTTGATTCATCAGACCCATAAAAGCAGCTGGAGCATTTGTCAAGCCAAATGGCATTACCAAGAACTCATAATGACCATATCTGGTCCTGAAAGCAGTCTTAGATATATCCTCATTCCTTATTCTCAATTGATGATACCCAGATCTCAGATCAATCTTTGAAAACACTGCTGCCCCCTGCAGCTGATCAAACAAATCATCGATCCTTGGCAATGGATAATTGTTTCTAATGGTCACCTTGTTCAACTGTCTATAGTCTATACACAACCTCAAGGTACCATCCTTTTTCTTCACAAACAACACTGGTGCACCCCATGGTGATATACTGGGTCTAATAAACCCTTTATCCAATAATTCCTGTAACTGACTTTTCAATTCTTTCAATTCAACTGGAGCCATTCTATAAGGTGCCCTGGCTATTGGTCTGGTATCTGGGGCTAGATCTATACTGAAATCAAATCCTCTGTCAGGAGGTAACCCTGGCAGCTCCTCAGGAAATACATCTGAAAAATCCCTTACCACAGGGATATTCGTCAGCTCTAAACCATTGCCCTCTAGGCTCACTGCACAAGCTAAATAGGCTTCACATCTCTTTGCTAGTATTTTATTGGCTGACATAGCTGAAATCACTCCTGAGGGTAACCCCCTCCTATCACCAACAAAACAGACCTCTTTATCATCGGAAGTTTGTAACATCACCTCCTTCCTTAAGCAATCTACTCTGGCTCTATGCACAGATAGCCAATCCATCCCCAAAATGGCATCAAACTCTTTCAACCTCAAAGGAATCAAATCTGCTGCTAATTTCTGACTCCCCACAGAAATATCACAACCTCTATACACTTGGTCTGCTATAAAAGGCCTCCCTACGGGCATAGATACTACAACTGACTACCCAACTGGCCCACATCTCTAACTAGATGCTTAGCAAACTCACATGAGATAAATAATGCGTAGATCCAGAATCAATTAAAATATAAGCATCATGATTATCGATGGGTAGCATACCTGTCACCACATCAGGATCAATCTGAGCCTCCTGTCTGGTCATGGCAAACACTCTGGCCTCGGCTCTCGGAATACTGGATGACCCTCCTGGCTGATTAACATTAGGCCCCACCTGACTGGCTGAAGCCACAACACTACCATCACCCCTCCTACTAGGCTGTCCCCTTGGCATTACTGGCCCCTGAGGAAGCCCACCAGCCTGCTGCCCTCTCCTAGGGCAATCTCTCTTCAGGTGACCTAGATCACCACAAATATAACATCCCTTATTGCCCCTCCTACATTCTCCCAAATGAAGTTTTCCACATACATTACATGGGGGTATATTTCTCCCTCCACTAGAAGGACGACCCTGCTCCCCCACATCACCAGACACCCTGCTGGAGGCAACCTGAGGCACACCCACATAAGGCTTTCTTTGAACTGGGCTAGATGCTGACACAGATACGGATCCTCTGCCCACATCACCAGGGGCTCTAAACCCAGAATAAAACTGTCCAATCCTCTGGGGTTTCTTAAATGGCTGAGTCCCTCTCAGAGCAGAAGAATAACTAGGAGCACTTCTTTTCATTCTATCCTGCCTCCTACTCATATATTCTTTTTCAATCTCCTTGGCTTTAGTGCTCCCTGCACCAACTCAGAGTAATTATTGTAGGTCTGCATACAGGTCTTGGCTTTAATAGGGAGATTCAATCCATCCTGGAATAGTCGACATCTCTCCCTTTCATCAGCCACCAAGGCCCTAGCAAACTGAGATAACTCCACAAAAGTGGCTTCATAATCTGCCACGGACATCCTCCCCTGAGTCAAACAAAGGAAATCCCTCCTCTTCTGATCCCTATAAATCTCAGAATAATATTGCTGATAAATTCTCTTCTAAAATTTTCCCATGTCAACTCCACTCCCTGGGGCTGCCTGCCCTGAATAGATCTCCACCAACTCTGGGCTCTACCCTCTAGTAAAAAGGTGGCAATACTCAGCCTCTGCTCCTCAGAGCATCCCATCACATCAAATACTCTCTCGATCCTCTGCAGCCATGCCTCGGCCTGAATAGGATCAGTAATTCCCTGGAACTCCAGAGCCCCTAACTTTCTGGCTCTTTCCACATTCCTCACAACCTCAGTATTTTTAGATGGAAGGCTAGAACTAGCACCCACAGCTGCTACCACAGCCTGAGTAATCATGCCTACCAACTCTGACATACTAGGCCCCTGAGTCTGTACTCGAGATGGGTCTACTGGCACAGGGGTAATAGACTGTGAAGAAGACTCTGGCATCTGCTCTGGAGACGCCCCCACTCTAGCCTCCTTAGATACTGGCTCGGTGGAATCACTAGAAGCCATTCTATCAATTTGACTTCTTCTAACAGACCTTCTGAATCTACTTTGACCTTTGCTTCTATCCCTGCCTGAAGATTGCTCTATCTCTCTAGATGCCTTTGTAGTAATCGTCCTACAAGACATTATTCATTACATCAGTTTCATCATTCAATAGCTATAATCATAAAACATTCAATCATCCTAGACTCATACTCATACTTATTCCCCTAGGACCTAATAACCTAGGGCTCTGATACCAAAACTTGTCAGCTCCCCCTCCTCTCTGGGGCCACCGACAGCACACCTGCACACTTGTGGTAATCGGATAGAGTTTTACTAGTCTTTATGTAGCGCTCCATAAAGAGCTAGAGAACCCCAACTAATTATCATAAGTGGCAGACACACGAAAACACATCATGTTAAAAACTTTTCATTTTCATCTCAATTATATACACAAATCACCCAATCAACATTAAGCATCAACCTGCTCATATAATATTTTTCATAACATTCCTCAGGCAGTTTACAAGATCACATTCACATTCACATTAAAATCCTAAATGCACACATCATGCTCATAATTTTTCCAAAACATAAGTCTCGTATTCATATCCAAAAAGGTCTAAAACATCATTACATCCCACTGTACACATACACATATACAAAATACAATTATCTAACCACACTCTCTCAATATACAAGGTTAGCATTTATACACTCTTGCATCCAAGCAAGCTTCACCAGCTAAGGGTCCTGTCCTGTTTATCTTGTGATCCTGGCAGAAATACTCACTGATCTGAAAGAACATTTAAATCATAGAGGGATGAGACCTAAGTCCCAGTGACTGGATAACCATCTAACTATGGAGAAATAGAGAACCATAACCTCTTAATTTCAATCGTATGCTGAAACTATTTAACTTGTACAACTCAAAGTACATTTTTAACATGATATCAGATAAAATAAAATGTAGCTTATTCTTCAAATAACATATCAGTACTGAATACTCTATAATAACTCTCCACTGAAAGATAACTCATTAAAATAAAACTTCATGCATTGCAATATGAAGATATGCATTCTTTATCTACAACCCAGACTCCCATCAGGATCTGCTTGCCCACTGGCATCTCAAGTAAGCTCTCCCTCTCGGGATAACTATTTGGCCCATTGGCCCTTTTTATATCACAACATATGCTTTTAGATCTCATGATGCTGGGCTGTGTGTGTAATGCCTCTGAGGTACCACCCTACAGTCGCCCTTCTGTAGGTGTACTCTCATCGGGTGCGTGACTAGCAACAGGATCCCCGCACAAATAGCACCCCTTACCCGTGCGGTTCACCTGGCAAAGTGCTTTGTTCCTTAACCCTGGAACCTCGGGTTTTCTCTCTGCCCCCACGGGCTATATATAGTAATCAGCTCCACTGAGCTATGATTCATGCCCCCACGGGCTGCTCACAACCAGCCCCACTGGCCTGGTTAGGCATGCACTCACCCCTGATTCTGGGGTTCATCGTACGATCTGTTCGTAAGGAGGTGCCGGCTCAATAGTAGTGTGAAATGCTCATGCTACAGTACAGTCTAAAGGGTGATCAGCCCCCTAGCTGCCTGATGCTCAGTATGACTCATACATCATTTGTAAAGCTTTATCATGCAAATATGCCATGTATACATTAAAATTTCCCTCATCGAAACTCATGCTTATGTGTTTATGCTCAAAACTCATTATACTAGCTCAAATTAACCTCTCATTGCTAGATGAGAAATCCACTCACCTTAGTAGGTTACTCCTCGACTGGTACAACTGGTTCTCAACTCTGGTATTTCGGCTCCCTGGAATAACCCTCTTGACCTACGTCAACATACAGATACAATAGCTATTAGGATTACCTCCACACGAGGTTTTCCCATGAACCATGCATGCATACATGATCTATCCTCTAATATCTCATTATTTTCTTCCACCCTATCTCTACTCAAGATTACTTCTAATATTACCTCAAAATACACTAAATCTAGAAAATCTAAAGTCATACAAGATCTAGGGAAGCTATAGCTTACCTGGAGTCGAGCACAAACCTCCAAGCTTCCCTTTCCCTTTCTCTTTCTTCCTCCTTTTTCTTCTTCTTCTTCTTCCTTTTCCTCTCTTTTCTCCTCTTCTTTCTTTCTTTCTTTTCTCTGGCTGAACCCACGTTCCCCTTTTTCTCTAATGACTTGGGGACCAAGTCATTGGAAACTTAAGGGTTAAGGCATGCCAAATCTCCCTTTTACCCTCACACACTCGTAACACACGCTTTTTGGAAAATACGTGGCTCACTTATAACCATGCTATTTTGCCCTTATATTTTCTTTCCTAAGTTGCCCTTAACATAATTTGCAATTGACATCGGAGCCTTTTCCCATTTTTCCCCTGATATAGCATTTTTTTAATAGATTTATAGCCCAGATCATCCTTTTTCGCTTAAATCTATACTTTTATGTAACATTTCTAAGAAAAGACTTTACCATCTTGAAGAACTCGATTTTAGAAATCCAACGGTTCAAACGGCATCCAAATTGAACTTGAAATGGATTAAATATAAATTTCTCAAGATTTAACTCAGAAAAACCTGCCGTCGCGGAGTCGGCTCGAACAGATTGGGAGTCGGCTCGAGCAGAAGTAGGGGTCGACTCCAGAAAAGTAGGGGTCGACTCCTGAAAAGTAGGGGTCGACTCCAGCTCTACAGGGGTCGACTCCTAAGCGTGCCGAAAGTTTAAAACCGTGCCGGAGTCGACTCCACTCTGATTAGAGTCGACTCCAACCACTAAAAACGTCATTTTAGGATAAAACTCAAATTAAACTTGATTTTTCTTGTGATTTAAACCCATTAAACTTAAGTCTCTCAATTTCTCAAATCAGACTCATTAACATTTAGAAATATACTTATTTACTCCAAAATTTCTTCTCTTTACATTTATCAAAAGGCCAACACACCCATATTTCAAGAAAACTTTTTGACTTTAATTTTAACTGAAAATGCCATAGATTACAAGGTTTTCAGGATGTTACAATAAGACCTGCTCCGCTTCCAAGGGAATTGAAGGCACCGTCCACATGAAGGATCCAGGTCTCCACCAAATTTTTCTGGGCTACAGAACACTTCTCAGGGGTATCATTGTCCCGTTCATCGGTCCAGGTGCACTCTCCCAAGAAATCCGCAAGCACTTGGGACTTAAGAGAAGGGCAAGCCCAGAATGACAAATCGAATTCTCCCAGTTTGATAGCCCATTTTGTCAGACGACCTGAGGTGTCGGGTCGAGCCAATATAGACCTAAGAGGCTGGTCTGTAAGCACCGCTATCGGGTGTGCCTGGAAGTATGATCGGAGGCGCTGAGCGAAGACAACCAAGGTGAAGATAATCTTTTCCACATGAGAATACCGGATTTTCGCATCATGAAGTACTTTGCTAGTATAGTAAATAGGCTTCTGCGCTCCATCTTGATCGAGTCGGACTAGAACAGAGCTGACCGCCTCTTGTGTGGCGGCTAGATAAACAAAAAGCTGCTCCCCCTCCTCAGGCTTCGATAGTAATGGTGGAGTAGACAAGAACTCCTTAAATTCTTCAAAAGCCTTTTAGCAGCTATCCATCCACTCGAAGCTGTCGACTTTTCATAAGGCTTTAAAGAAAGGCAGGCACCTCTCCGTCGACCTGGATAAGAATCGGCTCAGGGCGGCTATTCTTTCAGTGAGTTGTTGGACCTCCTTCTTGTTGGCTGGTCGCCGCATATCGAGGATAGCTTGAATTTTCTTCAGATTCGCCTCGATTCTGCGCTGAGTGACTAAGAAGCCCAAAAACTTTCCCACAGTAACGCCAAAGGTGCACTTATGGGGATTAAGCTTAATTTGATGACTTTGAAGGTTGCTGAAGGTTTCTTCCAAATCAGTAACATACTGGTGATGTGGATGCTCTTAGTCAACATGTCATCCACATATACCTCCATGTTACGCCCAATCTGGTCTTTGAAGACCTTATTCATCAACCTTTGATAAGTGGATCCAGCGTTCTTTAGGCCAAAGGGCATCACTTTATAGTAGTAAATGCCTTTCTCCGTAATGAAAGAGGTATTTTCTTCATCCGTCGGGTCCATCTTTATTTGGTTATAGCCAGAGAAGGCATCCATAAAACTCAAGAGTTCATGTTCGGAGGTGGAGTCCACCAACTGGTCGATCCGCGGCAAAGGAAAGCTGTCCTTAGGATATGCTTAATTAAGATCAGTAAAATCAATGCAGATCCACCAACTTCCACTCGCCTTCTGGACCATAACTACATTTGCCAACCAACTTGGGTATTGAGCTTCCCGGATTTGACCGGCGACCAGAAGTTTATTAACTTCCTCGTCTATAGCCCTTTGCCACTCGGGGGTGAAGCTTCTTTTCTTCTGTCGAACAGGTCGACACTTGGTGTCGATGTTGAGCTTGTGGGTTATCACCTCCGAGGGAATACCAGGCATGTCCGAGGCAGACCATGTAAAAATATCTGAGTTAGCCCGTAAAAAGGTAAGGAGTTCATTTTTTATTTCCAAAGGAAGAAGTTCACCTATTTGCACGGTCTTGGTGGGATCATCTCCCAATGGATAAGACAGTAATCGCTCTGCCGATTCTCCTCTTCTTTCAGATTCCCTGGGGTCGAACAACACCGGGGTAGAAGGAGCCACCATCTATTGGGGGCTAGGAGCCATATGATAACATAATTGTGTGAGGTTCTGCTCCCCAAGCATATCTTCGACTCCTTGATTGGTTGGAAACCTCACCAATTGGTGTCTGGTAGAGATGATTGCATCCAAGAGGTTCAAACTAGGACGACCAAGGATCACGTTGTAGGCTAATGGCACCCTAGCCACTAGGAACCTCATCAGGACTGTGCTCTGACGGGGTGATGATCCTGCCATGACCGACAAAATAATCTCACCCTCTACTTTGACAGCATCTCCAGTGAAGCCGACGAGGGGGGTTGCCACAGGTGACAACAAATTAGAAGACAAACCCATTTGAACAAAAGCATCATAAGTAAGTATATCTGTTGAACTTTCACAATCCACAAGTATTCTTTTTACAGGATGTTTAGCAATCGTCATAGAGATGACTACACTATCATCACTTAGATGATCCCCTCCTCCTAACTCCCTCTCAAAATAGGGATTTACATCCTCTACCCTCTCATCTCCCCTGGATCTTTTAGCTGACGAGGCTGCCCCCCAGGAAAGCATGCCCACCATTCGCTCCGTTGGAGTGTTATCGACGTTAGCTTGAGTGGGTGGGGGTCCCATCAAAGGTAGGATAGTCAGAGCTCCCTTCTTGATGAAACTTCCAAGATAACCTTGCTGGATAAGCTCCTCAATGGCGCGTTTCAGATTGCGATATTCATCAGTGTCATGGCCGTAGTCCCTATGGAAACTGCAATATCGACTCTGGTCACGAGCAACACCTGCCCTCATAGGAGGGGGACGCCTGAGATAGGGTTCGTCCGCTATCGGGTGTGCCTGGAAGTATGGTCGGAGGCGCTGAGCAAAGACAAACAAGGTGAAGATAATCTTTTTCACATGAGAATACCGGATTTCCGCATCATGAAGTACTTTGCTAGTATAGTAAATAGGCTTCTGCGCTCCATCTTGATTGAGTCGGACTAGAACAGAGCTGACCGCCTCTGGTGTGGCGGCTAGATAAACAAAAAGCTGCTCCCCCTCCTCAGGCTTTGATAGTAATGGTGGAGTAGACAAGAACTCCTTTAATTCTTCAAAAGCCTTTTAGCAGCTGTCCATCCACTCGAAGCTGTCGACTTTTCATAAGGCTTTAAAGAAAGGCAGGCACCTCTCCGCCGACCTGGATAAGAATCGGCTCAGGGCGGCTATTCTTTCAGTGAGTCGTTGGACCTCCTTCTTGTTGGCTGGTCGCCGCATATCGAGGATAGCTTGAATTTTCTTCAGATTCGCCTCGATTCTGCGCTGAGTGACTAAGAAGCCCAAAAACTTTCCCACAGTAACGCCAAAGGTGCACTTATGGGGATTAAGCTTAATTTGATGACTTTGAAGGTTGCTGAAGGTTTCTTCCAAATCAGTAACATACTGGTGATGTGGATGCTCTTAGTCAACATGTCATCCACATATACCTCTATGTTACGCCCAATCTGGTCTTTGAAGACCTTATTCATCAACCTTTGATAAGTGGATCCAGCGTTCTTTAGGCCAAAGGGCATCACTTTATAGTAGTAAATGCCTTTCTCCGTAATGAAAGAGGTATTTTCTTCATCCGCCGGGTCCATCTTTATTTGGTTATAGCCAGAGAAGGCATCCATAAAACTCAAGAGTTCATGTTTGGAGGTGGAGTCCACCAACTGGTCGATCGCGGCAAAGGAAAGCTGTCCTTAGGATATGCTTTATTAAGATCAGTAAATCAATGCAGATCCACCAACTTCCACTCGCCTTCTGGACCATAACTACATTTGCCAACCAACTTGGGTATTGAGCTTCCCGGATTTGACCGGCGACCAGAAGTTTATTAACTTCCTCGTCTATAGCCCTTTGCCACTCGGGGGTGAAGCTTCTTTTCTTCTGTCGAACAGGTCGACACTTGGTGTCGATGTTGAGCTTGTGGGTTATCACCTCCGAGGGAATACCAGGCATGTCCGAGGCAGACCATGTAAAAATATCTGAGTTAGCCCGTAAAAAGGTAAGGAGTTCATTTTTTATTTCCAAAGGAAGAAGTTCACCTATTTGCACGGTCTTGGTGGGATCATCTCCCAATGGATAAGACAGTAATCGCTCTGCCGATTCTCCTCTTCTTTCAGATTTCCTGGGGTCGAACAACACCGGGGTAGAAGGAGCCACCATCTCTTGGGGGCTAGGAGCCATATGATAACATAATTGTGTGAGGTTCTGCTCCCCAAGCATATCTTCGACTCCTTGATTGATTGGAAACCTCACCAACTGGTGTCTGGTAGAGATGATTGCATCCAAGAGGTTCAAACTAGGACGACCAAGGATCACGTTGTAGGCTAATGGCACCCTAGCCACTAGGAACCTCATCAGGACTGTGCTCTGACGGGGTGGCGATCCTGCCATGACCGACAAAATAATCTCGCCCTCTACTTTGACAGCATCTCCAGTGAAGCCGACGAGGGGGGTTGCCACAGGTGACAACAAATTAGAAGACAAACCCATTTGAACAAAAGCATCATAAGTAAGTATATCTGTTGAACTTTCACAATCCACAAGTATTCTTTTTACAGGATGTTTAGCAATCGTCATAGAGATGACTACACTATCATCACTTAGATGATCCCCTCCTCCTAACTCCCTCTCAAAATAGGGATTTACATCCTCTACCCTCTCATCTCCCCTGGATCTTTTAGCTGACGAGGCTGCCCCCCAGGAAAGCATGCCCACCATTCGCTCCGTTGGAGTGTTATCGACGTTAGCTTGAGTGGGTGGGGGTCCCATCAAAGGTAGGATAGTCAGAGCTCCCTTCTTGACGAAACTTCCAAGATAACCTTGCTGGATAAGCTCCTCAAAGGCGCATTTCAGATTGCGACATTCATCAGTGTCATGGCCGTAGTCCCTATGGAAACTGTAATATCGACTCTGGTCACGAGCAACACCTGCCCTCATAGGAGGGGGACGCCTGAGATAGGGTTCGTCCGCTATCGGGTGTGCCTGGAAGTATGGTCGGAGCGCTGAGCAAAGACAACCAAGGTGAAGATAATCTTTTCCACATGAGAATACCGGATTTTCGCATCATGAAGTACTTTGCTAGTATAGTAAATAGGCTTCTGCGCTCCATCTTGATCGAGTCGGACTAGAACAGAGCTGACCGCCTCTGGTGTGGCGGCTAGATAAACAAAAAGTTGCTCCCCCTCCTCAGGCTTCGATAGTAATGGTGGAGTAGACAAGAACTCCTTAAATTCTTCAAAAGCCTTTTAGCAGCTGTCCATCCACTCGAAGCTGTCGACTTTTCATAAGGCTTTAAAGAAAGGCAGGCACCTCTCCGCCGACCTGGATAAGAATCGGCTCAGGGCGGCTATTCTTTCAGTGAGTCGTTGGACCTCCTTCTTGTTGGCTGGTCGCCGCATATCGAGGATAGCTTAAATTTTCTCCAGATTTGCCTCGATTCTGCGCTGAGTGACTAAGAATCCCAAAAACTTTCCCACAGTAACGCCAAAGGTGCACTTATGGGGATTAAGCTTAATTTGATGACTTTGAAGGTTGCTGAAGGTTTCTTCCAAATCAGTAACATACTGGTGATGTGGATGCTCTTAGTCAACATGTCATCCACATATACCTCCATTTATGCCCAATCTGGTCTTTGAAGACCTTATTCATCAACCTTTGATAAGTGGATCCAGCGTTCTTTAGGCCAAAGGGCATCACTTTATAGTAGTAAATGCCTTTCTCCGTAATGAAAGAGGTATTTTCTTCATCCGTCGGGTCCATCTTTATTTGGTTATAGCCAGAGAAGGCATCCATAAAACTCAAGAGTTCATGTTCGGAGGTGGAGTCCACCAACTGGTCGATCCGCGGCAAAGGAAAGCTGTCCTTAGGATATGCTTTATTAAGATCAGTAAAATCAATGCAGATCCACCAACTTCCACTCGCCTTCTGGACCATAACTACATTTGCCAACCAACTTGGGTATTGAGCTTCCCGGATTTGACCGGCGACCAGAAGTTTATTAACTTCCTCGTCTATAGCCCTTTGCCACTCGGGGGTGAAGCTTCTTTTCTTCTATCGAACAGGTCGACACTTGGTGTCGATGTTGAGCTTGTGGGTTATCACCTCCGAGGGAATACCAGGCATGTCCGAGGCAGACCATGTAAAAATATCTGAGTTAGCCCGTAAAAAGGTAAGGAGTTCATTTTTTATTTCCAAAGGAAGAAGTTCACCTATTTGCACGGTCTTGGTGGGATCATCTCCCAATGGATAAGACAGTAATCGCTCTGCCGATTCTCCTCTTCTTTCAGATTCCCTGGGGTCGAACAACACCGGGGTAGAAGGAGCCACCATCTCTTGGGGGAGGAGCTATATGATAACATAATTGTGTGAGGTTCTGCTCCCCAAGCATATCTTCGACTCCTTGATTGGGCCACGTCAGGGAAGACTACACCAGATAATCTACGAAGGTCCAAGAGGTTGCAGAACAAACGGGCTTAAAATTTTCTGTGTCGGATTGGGCCCAAACTTGGCTGGTCACATGGAAACGGGCTGATGATTCAAAGTCATCGCCTTTGGCGATGAGCTGCTGTGGATTTTGGCCATCCGGGCTCGTTTAATAGGAGTTTTAGGCCTTTTTTTCGTTTTAATGGCATAGTTGTAATTTTATTGAACTTCTGGTTTTAGGGTTTGGTCTCTTTTATTTAAGCTTGGTTTTGGGGGGGCCGCAGAGGCATTGAACGATGAAATTTTATGCTATTTCTCTTTTCTTTTCTGATTCCAAACAATTGAATTGAAAATTCGATTGATCTTCCTTTGAAACTTCGGATTGTGAGTGATCAAATTCGAAGCTCTTCTTTCTCTTTTTCTTGTCAAGATTTGAGCCAAACCAGAACGAATTCTTTCTCGCAGATTAGATCGTTCTTGAGTTGCAGGCGTTTGAATATCGCCCTGCATCAACTTGGTATCAGAGCCTTGATCCGCCCTTCCTTGATCCGTCCTTCCTTGATCCGCCCTTCCTTGATCCGTCCTTCCTTGATCCGTTCCTTCCTGATCCGCCCTTCCTTGATCCGTTCCTTCCTTGATCTATCCCTTCCATTACCGCCTTGATCCATCCCTTCCATTACCGCCAAACCCTAACCAAAATTCGTATCCAATGGAGCAAGATAACAAAGATCAATCCTTGAAAGACGCCGTGAGGGATGCTATGCAAGATGATGCGAGACCAGCACCAGGTGATGCAACAGATGATGCAAACCATGCAGGCGATGATGGCGCGGCTGGAGGTGCAGAATCGTGCCCAACCCTTCGCGTGGAGGAGCGTGATGAAATTGATGAAGGTAGGGAGAGGGGTTTCGAAAATCTGGAGGCACCACCAATTCGAAGAGGGCAACAGAGGCCTGATGTTGGATTTCCAAGGTATGTCGATCAACCTCCCTATTTCGAAAATCAGAATCGGTGGGAAGCAGGCTTCAGGGTCGAAATTCCAGAGTTTAAAGGAGGAATAATTAACCCAGACGAGTATGTAGATTGGACCCTTCAGGTCGATGATGTTTTTCGTCTGAAGGAGGTGCCCTTAGACAAGCAGGTACCGCTTGTCACAATTCGATTCAGAGATAGGGCTGCTGCTTGGTGGCATGCGCAGCACTATCGTAGATATATGGATGGGAGACCTCCATTAGCGTCATGGGCAGCGCTAAAGCAGGAGATGAACAGGGAGTTTTTGCCTCCGAACCATGAGCAGATTTTGTATTCGAAGTTGCATGGTTTGACGCAAGGTAGTCGGAGCGTCGAGGAGTATGCAACTGAATTTTATCGATTGGTTGCACGAAATCGGTTGATTGAGGCTGAACCGAGATTGATAGCCATGTATCTTCATGGCTTGCGGCTGCCAATCCAAGATGCACTGGCTGTGCATCGAATTGATAGCGTAGGAGATGCGCATATGAGGGCTCAGGCAGTGGAAAAGAGCTTGATGAGAAACAGGGGGTTTCAGAGCAGAGGGGGTTTTACTACGGGCCAGAGTTCAGGGCAGAATTCAGGGGGCAAATTTATGCCTCCAGTAGCGAGGCCGCAGGCATCAGTACCTCCAAGACCAACAGGGTCGAGTGGAACCTCAGGTTCTCAAGCGAGAGTGGGCAGCAACAGGGCTAACATTAGGTGCCATCGGTGTCAGAATTTGGGGCACTATGCCAATGAATGCCCCAAGGCGCGAGCTCAGTTGTATATGGAGGATTATATGGAGGATGAAAATGGAGGAGAGTTCCCTGAGGATGAGGAATTTAATGATGAGCTGTGTGTTATTGATCCGGACCATATTCAAGGGGAGAGCTTGGTGATACGAAGAATGTGTCTGGCCGAGATCAGATGAGGATTGGCGTCGACACGACATCTTCACAACGAAATGTTTTGTGGCTGGCAAAACATGTCGTGTTATCATAGACTCCGGCAGTTGGGAGAATGTGATAGCAGAGGAGGCTGTGAAGAAGCTGGGGTTGCAGACAGACCCTCACCCACATCCATATAAGCTCGGTTGGGTGAACCGAAATGCAGATATTCAGGTCAGCCGAAGGTGTAAGTTGTCACTGTGTTTTGGTCCTCATTTCGAGACAACTATTGAGGCGGATGTTGTTCCAATGGATGCTACTCACATCATACTGGCGTCCGTGGCAGTTTGATAACAGGGCAGTATACAACGGGTACACCCACAGTTATATGCTGCGTCCAGATGGGAGGAAAAGTTATTTTGAAGCCGCTTCAGAAAGTGAGTGGACAGAATACAGTAATTTGTTTACCAAGCACAGAATTCGCTGCGAGTTTGGATGGAGGATGTTTGTTTTGCTTTGGTGAGCAAGTCAGGAGACTTCGGCGTGGAAGAGGAGCAAAGGCCAAATATGATCCTGAGAGTTGGTGTCTATCTTGGAGGAATTCCGAGATGTTGTATCAAAGGAGCTACCGGATTACCACCTCTCCGAGATATTCAGCACGGCATTGACCTTATTCCGGGCTCAGTGTTGCCGAATAAGGCTCATTATCGGATGACACCGCAGCAGCATGAGGAATTGCGGAGGCAGGTCCAAGAACTTTTGGACAAGGGGTTCGTACGGGAGAGCATTAGCCCGTGCGCGGTGCCAGCCCTTTTGGTACCGAAGAAGGATGGTACGTGGCGCATGTGTGTCGACAGCCGCGCGGTTAACAAAATTACTGTGAAGTACAGGTTCCCGATACCGAGGTTGGACGACATGCTTGATCAGTTGAGTGGTGCTAAGGTCTTCACGAAGATTGATTTGAAGAGTGGGTACCATCAGATAAGGATGAAGCCTGGAGATGAATGGAAGACAGCCTTCAAGACTAAGGAAGGCTGTATGAATGGTTGGTAATGCCATTCGGGTTGTCCAACGCGCCGAGCACGTTCATGCGCGTGAACCAGGTTTTACGTCCATTTCTTAGCTCATTTGTGGTTGTCTACTTTGATGATATTTTGATATACAGCAGCCGAAGAGCATGTGGGCCATGTGGCACAGGTTTTGTCAGTGTTACGTGAGAACCAGTTAGTTGCTAACCAGAGAAGTGCATTTGGATGGTTGGGAGACTGATTTTTCTGGGGTACGTTGTGTGTGGAGAGGGGATTCTCCCAGATAGGAATAAGGTGCATGCAATTGTGGAATGGCCAGTACCATCAACCTTGACAGAATTGAGATCCTTTTTGGGTCTTGGGTTTTATCGCAGGTTTGTCAAGGGGTACAGTGCTGGCTGCACCTTTAACGGAATTGTTGAGGGAGCCAGATTCGGGTGGAATGATGCCGCACAGGAGGCATTTGATGGCTGAAATCAGATTGACCGAAGCTCCTTTATTGGGTCTTCCTGATTTTGATAGAGTTTTGAGGTGGATTGTGATGCTTCGAAGACTGGAATTGGGGCAGTGCTTAACCAGGAAGGAAGACCAGTTGCATACTTCAGTGAGAAGCTGGGAGGAGCTAAACTGGCTTATTCGGTTTATGATCTGGAATTGTACGCCATTGTGAGATCCTTGCAGCATTGGCGCCACTACTTGATTCAGCGGGAGTTTTGTACTGTATTCACCATCAGGCGCTGAAGTTCTTACAGGGTCAGCATAAACTGAGTTCAAGGCATGCGAAGTGGGTGAGTGCCTTGCAGGAATACACTTTTAGCATCAAGCAACAAGTCTGGTACGTTGAATAGAGTGGCTGATGCTTTGAGTAGGCGGAGCTTGTTGATTGGCGCTGATGTGTACACTCTCGGCTTTGAGAGTGTAAGGGAGGAC